>JAECWY010000782.1:0-13109 GCA_018151275.1 Drosophila prosaltans
GGGATATCGAAATCCATAGGGATATCGAAATCCATAGGGATATCGAAATCCATAGGGATATCGAAATCGATATGGGATATCGAAATCCATAGGGATATCGAAATCGATATGGATATCGAAATCCATAGGGATATCGAAATCCATATGGATATCGAAATCCATAGGGATATCGAAATCGATATGGATATCGAAATCCATAGGGATATCGAAATCCATAGGGATATCGAAATCCATAGGGATATCGAAATCCATAGGGATATCGAAATCGATATGGGATATCGAAATCCATAGGGATATCGAAATCCGATATGGATATCGAAATCCATAGGGATATCGAAATCGATATGGATATCGAAATCCATAGGGATATCGAAATCCATATGGATATCGAAATCCATAGGGATATCGAAATCGATATGGATATCGAAATCCATAGGGATATCGAAATCCATATGGATATCGAAATCCATAGGGATATCGAAATCCATAGGGATATCGAAATCCATAGGGATATCGAAATCCATAGGGATATCGAAATCGATATGGATATCGAAATCCATAGGGATATCGAAATCCATATGGATATCGAAATCCATAGGGATATCGAAATCGATATGGATATCGAAATCCATAGGGATATCGAAATCGATATGGGATATCGAAATCCATAGGGATATCGAAATCCATAGGGATATCGAAATCCATAGGGATATCGAAATCCATAGGGATATCGAAATCGATATGGATATCGAAATCCATAGGGATACCGAAATCGATAAGGATATCGAAATCCATAGGGATATCGAAATCCATAGGGATATCGAAATCCATAGGGATATCGAAATCCATAGGGATATCGAAATCCATTGGGATATCGAAATCCATAGGGATATCGAAATCCATATGGATATCGAAATCCATAGGGATATCGAAATCCATATGGATATCGAAATCCATAGGGATATCGAAATCCATAGGGATATCGAAATCCATAGGGATATCGAAATCCATAGGGATATCGAAATCCATAGGGATATCGAAATCCATTGGGATATCGAAATCCATAGGGATATCGAAATCCATAGGGATATCGAAATCCATAGGGATATCGAAATCGATATGGATATCGAAATCCATAGGGATATCGAAATCCATAGGGATATCGAAATCCATAGGGATATCGAAATCCATATGGATATCGAAATCCATAGGGATATCGAAATCGATATGGATATCGAAATCCATAGGGATATCGAAATCGATATGGATATCGAAATCCATAGGGATATCGAAATCCATATGGATATCGAAATCCATAGGGATATCGAAATCCATAGGGATATCGAAATCGATATGGATATCGAAATCCATAGGGATATCGAAATCCATAGGGATATCGAAATCCATAGGGATATCGAAATCCATAGGGATATCGAAATCCATATGGGATATCGAAATCCATAGGGATATCGAAATCCATATGGGATATCGAAATCCCGCTTAGGGATATCGAAATCCATAGGGATATCAAAATCCATGGAGGATATCCGAAATCCATATGGATATCGAAATCCATAGGGATATCGAAATTCAAGGATATGATTAATATCGATATGAATGCCGAAATCCATATGGATATCGAAATCCATAGGGATATCGAAATCGTATGGATATTCGAAATCCATATGGATATCGAAATCCGATATGAATCCAATCGATTTGGATATCGAAATCCATAGGGATATCGAAATCCATGGGGATATCGAAATCCATAGGGATATCGAAATCCATAGGGATATCGAAATCCATATGGATACCGAAAACAATATGGATATCGAAATCCATAGGGATATCGAAATCCCATAGGGATATCGAAATCCATAGGGATATCGAAATCCGATATGAATTTCGAAATCCCATAGGGATATCCGGAATCTTAGGAATCCATAGGGATATCGAAATCCGATAGGGATATCGAAATCCATAGGGATATCGAAATCCGATAGGGATATCGAAATCGTATATGGATATCGAAATCGATATCGAAATATGGATATCGAAATCGAAATCCATAGGGATATCGAAATCGATAGGGATATCGAAATCCATATGGATATCGAAATCCATAGGGATATCGAAATCGATATGGGGATATCGAAATCCATAGGGATATCGAAATCCATAAGGATATCATCGAAATCCGAAAGGATATCGAAATCGATATAGGGATATCGAAATGATATCGAAATCCATAGGGATATCGGATATATGGAAATCTTGATATGAGATATCGAAATCCATAGGGATATCGAAATCCATATGGATATCGAAATCCGATATGGATATCGAAATCCATGGGGATATCGAAATCCATAGGGATATCGAAATCCATATGGATATCGAAATCCATAGGAATATCGAAATCCATATGGATATCGAAATCCATGGGGATATCGAAATCCATAGGGATATCGAAATCACATGGGATATCGAAATCGATATGGATACCGAAATCGATATGGATATCGAAATCCATAGGGATATCGAAATCCATAGGGATATCGAAATCAATATGAATATCGAAATCCATATGGATATCGAAATCCATAGGGATATCGAAATCGATATGGATATCGAAATCCATAGGGATATCGAAATCCATAGGGATATCGAAATCCATAGGGATATCGAAATCGATATGGATATCGAAATCCATAGGGATATCGAAATCCATAGGGATATCGAAATCCATTAGGATATCGAAATCCATAGGGATATCGAAATCCATAGGGGATATCGAAATATCCCATAGGGATATCGAAATCGATATGGATATCGAAATCGATATCGAAAATCGATATCGAAATCCATAGGGATATCAATCGAAATCGATATCGAATATCGAAAATCCATAGGGATATCGAAATCCATAGGGATATCGAAATCGATATGGATAAAATCCATAGGGATATCGAAATCCATAGGGATATCAAATCGATATCGGGATATCGAAATCGATATCGAAATGGATATCGAAATCCATAGGGATATCGAAATCGATATGGTCGAAATCGATATGGATATCGAAATCCATAGGGATATCGAAATCCATAGGGATATCGAAATCCATAGAAATCATATGGATATCGAAATCCATAGGGATATCGAAATCCATAGGGATATGGATATCGAAATCCATGGATATCGAAATCCATAGGGATATCGAAATCCATATGGATATCGAAATCCATAGGGATATCGAAATCCATAGGGATATCGAAATCCATAGGGATATCCATAGGGATATCGAAATCCATATGGATATCGAAATCCATAGGGATATCGAACATCCATGGATATCGAAATCCATAGGGATATCGAAATCCATATGGATATCCATAGGGATATCGAAATCCATATGGATATCGAAATCCATATGGATATCGAAATCCATAGGGATATCGAAATCCATAGGGATATCGAAATCGATATGGATATCGAAATCCATAGGGATATCGAAATCCATAGGGATATCGAAATCCATAGGGATATCGAAATCCATAGGGATATCGAAATCCATAGGGATATCGAAATCGATATGGATATCGAAATCCATAGGGATATCGAAATCCATATGGATATCGAAATCCATAGGGATATCGAAATCCATATGGATATCGAAATCCATAGGGATATCGAAATCCATAGGGATATCGAAATCCATAGGGATATCGAAATCCATATGGATATCGAAATCCATAGGGATATCGAAATCCATAGGGATATCGAAATCCATAGGGATATCGAAATCCATAGGGATATCGAAATCGATATGGATATCGAAATCCATGGATATCGAAATCCATAGGGATATCGAAATCCATAGGGATATCGAAATCCATATGGATATCGAAATCCATAGGGATATCGAAATCGATATGGATATCGAAATCCATAGGGATATCGAAATCCATAGGGATATCGAAATCCATAGGGATATCGAAATCCATATGGATATCGAAATCCATAGGGATATCGAAATCCATAGGGATATCGAAATCCATAGGGATATCGAAATCCATAGGGATATCGAAATCCATATGGATATCGAAATCCATAGGGATATCGAAATCCATAGGGATATCGAAATCCATATGGATATCGAAATCCATAGGGATATCGAAATCCATAGGGATATCGAAATCCATATGGATATCGAAATCCATAGGGATATCGAAATCCATATGGATATCGAAATCCATAGGGATATCGAAATCCATAGGGATATCGAAATCCATATGGATATCGAAATCCATAGGGATATCGAAATCGTATAGGGATATCGAAATCCATAGGGATATCGAAATCCATAGGGATATCGAAATCATCGATAGGATATCGAAATCCATAGGGATATCGAAATCCATATGGATATCGAAATCCATAGGGATATCGAAATCCATAGGGATATCGAAATCCATAGGGATATCGAAATCCATATAGGGATATCGAAATCGATATGGATATCGAAATCCATAGGGATATCGAAATCCATAGGGATATCGAAATCCATAGGGATATCGAAATCGATATGGATATCGAAATCCATAGGGATATCGAAATCCATAGGGATATCGAAATCCATAGGGATATCGAAATCCATAGGGATATCCATAGGGATATCGAAATCCATATCGAAATCCATAGGGATATCGAAATCGATATGGATATCGAAATCCATAGGGATATCGAAATCCATATGGATATCGAAATCCATAGGGATATCGAAATCCATGGGATATCGAAATCCCATAGGGATATCGAAATCCATAGGGATATCGAAATCCATATGGATATCGAAATCCATAGGGATACCGAAATCCGATAGGGATATCCGAAATCGATATGGAAATCCATGGGATATCGAAATCCATAGGGATATCGAAATCCTTGTATAGGGTATATCGAAATCCCATAGGGATATCATAGGGATATCGAAATCCATAGGGATATCGAAATCCATATGGATATCGAAATCCATAGGGATATCGAAATCGATATGGATATCGAAATCCATAGGGATATCGAAATCCATAGGGATATCGAAATCGATATGGATATCGAAATCCATAGGGATATCGAAATCCATATGGGATATCGAAATCCATAGGGATATCGAAATCCATAGGGATATCGAAATCCATAGGGATATCGAAATCGATATGGATATCGAAATCCATAGGGATATCGAAATCCATATGGATATCGAAATCCATAGGGATATCGAAATCGATATGGATATCGAAATCCATAGGGATATCGAAATCCATAGGGATATCGAAATCCATAGGGATATCGAAATCGATATGGATATCGAAATCCATAGGGATATCGAAATCCATAGGGATATCGAAATCCATAGGGATATCGAAATCCATAGGGATATCGAAATCCATAGGGATATCGAAATCGATATGGATATCGAAATCCATAGGGATATCGAAATCGATATGGATATCGAAATCCATAGGGATATCGAAATCCATATGGGATATCGAAATCCATAGGGATATCGAAATCGATATGGATATCGAAATCCATAGGGATATCGAAATCCATATGGATATCGAAATCCATAGGGATATCGAAATCCATATGGATATCGAAATCCATAGGGATATCGAAATCGATATGGATATCGAAATCCATAGGGATATCGAAATCCATAGGGATATCGAAATCCATAGGGATATCGAAATCCATAGGGATATCGAAATCCATATGGATATCGAAATCCATATGGATATCGAAATCCATAGGGATATCGAAATCGATATGGATATCGAAATCCATAGGGATATCGAAATCGATATGGATATCGAAATCCATAGGGATATCGAAATCGATATGGATATCGAAATCCATAGGGATATCGAAATCCATAGGGATATCGAAATCCATAGGGATATCGAAATCCATAGGGATATCGAAATCCATAGGGATATCGAAATCCATATGGGATATCGAAATCCATATGGATATCGAAATCCATATGGATATCGAAATCCATAGGGATATCGAAATCGATATGGATATCGAAATCCATAGGGATATCGAAATCCATATGGGATATCGAAATCCATAGGGATATCGAAATCCATATGGGATATCGAAATCCATAGGGATATCGAAATCGATATGGATACCGAAATCCATATGGATATCGAAATCCATATGGGATATCGAAATCCATAGGGATATCGAAATCCATAGGGATATCGAAATCCATAGGGATATCGAAATCGATATGGATATCGAAATCCATAGGGATATCGAAATCGATATGGATATCGAAATCCATAGGGATATCGAAATCCATAGGGATATCGAAATCCATAGGGATATCGAAATCGATATGGATATCGAAATCCATAGGGATATCGAAATCCATAGGGATATCGAAATCCATAGGGATATCGAAATCCATAGGGATATCGAAATCCATAGGGATATCGAAATCGATATGGATATCGAAATCCATATGGGATATCGAAATCCCGATATGGGATATCGAAATCCATATGGATATCGAAATCCATAGGGATATCGAAATCCATAGGGATATCGAAATCCATAGGGATATCGAAATCCATATGGATATCGAAAATCCATAGGGATATCGAAATCCATATGGGATATCGAAATCCATATGGATATCGAAATCCATAGGGATATCGAAATCGATATGGATATCGAAATCCATAGGGATATCGAAATCGATATGGATATCGAAATCCATAGGGATATCGAAATCCATAGGGATATCGAAATCCATAGGGATATCGAAATCGATATGGATACCGAAATCCATATGGATATCGAAATCCATAGGGATATCGAAATCCATAGGGATATCGAAATCCATAGGGATATCGAAATCCATAGGGATATCGAAATCCATATGGATACCGAAATCGATAAGGATATCGAAATCCAAAGGGATATCGAAATCCATAGGGATATCGAAATCCATAGGGATATCGAAATCCATAGGGATATCGAAATCCATATGGATATCGAAATCCCGAAATCGATAAGGATATCGAAGGATATCGAAATCCATAGGGATATCGAAATCCGATATGGATATCGAAATCCATAGGGATATCGAAATCCATAGGGATATCGAAATCCATAGTGATACCGAAATCGATAAGGATATCGAAATCCAAATTGACATCGAAATCCATAGGGATATCGAAATCCATAGGGATATCGAAATCGATAAGGATATCGAAATCCATAGGGATATCGAAATCCATAGGGATATCGAAATCCATAGGGATATCGAAATCCATAGGGATATCGAAATCGATATGGATATCGAAATCCATAGGGATATCGAAATCCATAGGGATATCGAAATCCATAGGGATATCGAAATCGATATGGATATCGAAATCCATAGGGATATCGAAAATCGATATGGGATATCGAAATCCATAGGGATATCGAAATCCATAGGGATATCGAAATCCATAGGGATATCGAAATCGATATGGATATCGAAATCCATAGGGATATCGAAATCGATATGGATATCGAAATCCATAGGGATATCGAAATCGATATGGATATCGAAATCCATAGGGATATCGAAATCCATAGGGATATCGAAATCCATAGGGATATCGAAATCCATAGGGATATCGAAATCCATAGGGATATCGAAATCCATAGGGATATCGAAATCCATAGGGATATCGAAATCCATATGGATATCGAAATCCATATGGATATCGAAATCCATAGGGATATCGAAATCGATATGGATATCGAAATCCATAGGGATATCGAAATCCATAGGGATATCGAAATCCATAGGGATATCGAAATCCATAGGGATATCGAAATCCATATGGATATCGAAAATCCATATGGGATATCGAAATCGATATGGATATCGAAATCCATAGGGATATCGAAATCGATATGGATATCGAAATCCATAGGGATATCGAAATCCATAGGGATATCGAAATCCATAGGGATATCGAAATCGATATGGATATCGAAATCCATAGGGATATCGAAATCCATAGGGATATCGAAATCCATAGGGATATCGAAATCCATAGGGATATCGAAATCGATATGGATATCGAAATCCATAGGGATATCGAAATCGATATGGATATCGAAATCCATAGGGATATCGAAATCCATAGGGATATCGAAATCCATAGGGATATCGAAATCCATAGGGATATCGAAATCCATATGGGATATCGAAATCCATAGGGATATCGAAATCCATTGGGATATCGAAATCCATAGGGATATCGAAATCGATATGGATATCGAAATCCATAGGGATATCGAAATCCATAGGGATATCGAAATCCATAGGGATATCGAAATCGATATGGATATCGAAATCCATAGGGATATCGAAATCCATATGGGATATCGAAATCGATATGGATATCGAAATCCATAGGGATATCGAAATCCATTGGGATATCGAAATCCATAGGGATGTCGAAATCGATATGGATATCGAAATCCATAGGGATATCGAAATCCATATGGGATATCGAAAATCCATAGGGATATCGAAATCCATAGGGATATCGAAATCCATATGGATATCGAAAATCCATAGGGATATCGAAATCCATAGGGATATCGAAATCCATAGGGATATCGAAATCCATAGGGATATCGAAATCGATATGGATACCGAAATTTATATGGATATCGAAATCCATAGGGATATCGAAATCCATAGGGATATCGAAATCCATAGGGATATCGAAATCCATATGGATATCGAAATCCATAGGGATATCGAAATCCATATGGATATCGAAATCCATATGGGATATCGAAATCCATAGGGATATCGAAATCCATATGGATATCGAAATCCATAGGGATATCGAAATCGATATGGATATCGAAATCCATAGGGATATCGAAATCGATAAGGATATCGAAATCCATAGGGATATCGAAATCCATAGGGATATCGAAATCCATATGGGATATCGAAATCCATAGGGATATCGAAATCCATAGGGATATCGAAATCCATAGGGATATCGAAATCCATAGGGATATCGAAATCCATATGGATATCGAAATCCATATGGATATCGAAAACCATAGGGATATCGAAATCGATATGGATATCGAAATCCATAGGGATATCGAAATCGATATGGATATCGAAATCCATAGGGATATCGAAATCCATAGGGATATCGAAAATCCATAGGGATATCGAAATCCATATGGATATCGAAAATCCATATGGGATATCGAAATCCATATGGGATATCGAAATCCATAGGGATATCGAAATCCATATGGATATCGAAATCCATAGGGATATCGAAATCCATAGGGATATCGAAATCGATATGGATATCGAAATCCATAGGGATATCGAAATCGATATGGGATATCGAAAATCCATAGGGATATCGAAATCGATATGGATATCGAAATCCATAGGGATATCGAAATCCATAGGGATATCGAAATCCATATGGATATCGAAATCCATAGGGATATCGAAATCCATAGGGATATCGAAATCCATAGGGATATCGAAATCCATAGGGATATCGAAATCGATATGGATACCGAAATCGATATGGATATCGAAATCCATAGGGATATCGAAATCGATATGGATATCGAAATCCATAGGGATATCGAAATCCATAGGGATATCGAAATCCATAGGGATATCGAAATCCATAGGGATATCGAAATCGATATGGATACCGAAATCGATATGGATATCGAAATCCATAGGGATATCGAAATCGATATGGATATCGAAATCCATAGGGATATCGAAATCGATATGGATATCGAAATCCATAGGGATATCGAAATCGATATGGATATCGAAATCCATAGGGATATCGAAATCGATATGGATATCGAAATCCATAGGGATATCGAAATCCATAGGGATATCGAAATCCATAGGGATATCGAAATCCATAGGGATATCGAAATCCATAGGGATATCGAAATCCATAGGGATATCGAAATCGATATGGATACCGAAATCGATATGGATATCGAAATCCATAGGGATATCGAAATCGATATGGATATCGAAATCCATAGGGATATCGAAATCGATATGGATATCGAAATCCATAGGGATATCGAAATCGATATGGATATCGAAATCCATAGGGATATCGAAATCGATATGGATATCGAAATCCATAGAGATATCGAAATCCATAGGGATATCGAAATCCATATGGATACCGAAATCGATATGGATATCGAAATCCATAGGGATATCGAAAATCGATATGGATATCGAAATCCATATATCGAATACATAGGGATATCGAAATCGATATGGATATCCGAATCCATAGGGATTCGAAATCGATATGGATATCGAAATATCCAGGGATATCGAAATCCATATGGATATCGAAATCCATAGGGATATCGAAATCGATATGGCGATATCGAAATCCATATGGATATCGAAATCCATAGGGATATCGAAATCGATATGGATATCGAAATCCATAGGGATATCGAAATCCATAGGGATATCGAAATCCATAGGGATATCGAAATCCATAGGGATATCGAAATCGATATGGATATCGAAATCCATAGGGATATCGAAATCCATAGGGATATCGAAATCCATAGGGATATCGAAATCCATAGGGATATCGAAATCCATATGGGATATCGAAATCGATATGGATATCGAAATCCATAGGGATATCGAAATCGATATGGATATCGAAATCCATAGGGATATCGAAATCGATATGGATATCGAAATCCATAGGGATATCGAAATCCATAGGGATATCGAAATCCATAGGGATATCGAAATCCATATGGATATCGAAATCGATATGGATATCGAAATCCATAGGGATATCGAAATCCATATGGGATATCGAAATCCATAGGGATATCGAAATCCATATGGATATCGAAAATCCATAGGGATATCGAAATCCATAGGGATATCGAAATCCATAGGGATATCGAAAATCCATAGGGATATCGAAATCCATAGGGATATCGAAATCCATAGGGATATCGAAATCGATATGGATATCGAAATCCATTGGGATATCGAAATCCATAGGGATATCGAAATCGATATGGATATCGAAATCCATAGGGATATCGAAATCCATAGGGATATCGAAATCCATAGGGATATCGAAATCCATAGGGATATCGAAATCCATATGGGATATCGAAAATCGATATGGATATCGAAATCCATAGGGATATCGAAATCGATATGGATATCGAAATCCATAGGGATATCGAAATCCATATGGATATCGAAATCCATAGGGATATCGAAATCCATAGGGATATCGAAATCGATATGGATATCGAAATCGATATGGATATCGAAATCCATAGGGATATCGAAATCGATATGGATATCGAAATCCATAGGGATATCGAAATCGATATGGATATCGAAATCCATAGGGATATCGAAATCGATATGGATATCGAAATCCATAGGGATACCGAAATCGATAAGGATATCGAAATCCATAGGGATATCGAAATCCATAGGGATATCGAAATCCATAGGGATATCGAAATCCATAGGGATATCGAAATCCATAGGGATATCGAAATCGATATGGATACCGAAATCGATATGGATATCGAAATCCATAGGGATATCGAAATCGATATGGATATCGAAATCCATAGGAATATCGAAATCGATATGGATATCGAAATCCATAGGGATATCGAAATCGATATGGATATCGAAATCCATAGGGATATCGAAATCGATATGGATATCGAAATCCATAGGGATATCGAAATCCATAGGGATATCGAAATCCATAGGGATATCGAAATCCATATGGATATCGAAATCGATATGGATATCGAAATCCATAGGGATATCGAAATCGATATGGATATCGAAATCCATAGGGATATCGAAATCGATATGGATATCGAAATCCATAGGGATATCGAAATCCATTGGGATATCGAAATCCATAGGGATATCGAAATCCATATGGATATCGAAATCCATAGGGATATCGAAATCGATATGGATATCGAAATCCATAGGGATATCGAAATCGATATGGATATCGAAATCCATAGGGATATCGAAATCGATATGGGATATCGAAAATCCATATGGATATCGAAATCCATAGGGATATCGAAATCGATATGGATATCGAAATCCATAGGGATATCGAAATCCATAGGGATATCGAAATCCATAGGGATATCGAAATCGATATGGATATCGAAATCCATAGGGATATCGAAATCGATATGGATATCGAAATCCATAGGGATATCGAAATCCATATGGATATCGAAATCCATAGGGATATCGAAATCCATAGGGATATCGAAATCCATAGGGATATCGAAATCCATAGGGATATCGAAATCCATATGGGATATCGAAATCCATAGGGATATCGAAATCCATATGGATATCGAAAATCCATAGTGGATATCGAAATCCATATGGGATATCGAAATCGATATGGATATCGAAATCCATAGGGATATCGAAATCGATATGGATATCGAAAATCCATAGGGATATCGAAATCCATAGGGATATCGAAATCCATAGGGATATCGAAATCGATAGGGATATCGAAATCGATATGGATATCGAAAATCGATATGGATATCGAAATCCATAGGGATATCGAAATCGATATGGATATCGAAATCCATAGGGATATCGAAATCCATATGGGATATCGAAATCCATATGGATATCGAAATCCATATGGATATCGAAATCCATAGGGATATCGAAATCGATAGGGATATCGAAATCGATATGGATATCGAAATCCATATGAGATATCGAAATCCATAGGGATATCGAAATCCATAGGGATATCGAAATCCATATGGGATATCGAAAATCCATAGGGATATCGAAATCGATATGGATATCGAAATCCATAGGGATATCGAAATCCATATGGGATATCGAAATCCATAGGGATATCGAAATCCATATGGATATCGAAATCCATAGGGATATCGAAATCGATATGGATATCGAA
>JAECWY010000785.1:0-12540 GCA_018151275.1 Drosophila prosaltans
TTTCGATATGGGATTTCGAATTCGAAATGGATTTCGATATCGAAATGGATTTCGATTTCGATATGGATTTCGATATCGAAATGGATTTCTTCGAAATGGATTTCGAAATCGATATGGATTGATTTCGAAATCGAAATATTTCGATTTCGATATCGAAATGGATTTCGAATTCGATATGGATTTCGGAATTCGATATGGATTTCGATAATTTCGAAAATGGAATTCGAAATCGAAATGGATTTCGAATTCGATATGGATTTCGATATCGAAATGGATTTCGATATCGAAATGGAATTCGAAATCGATAGATATGGATTTCGATATCGATATGGATTTCGATATCGAATATGGATTTCGAATTCGAAATGGATTTCGAAATTGATATGGAATGGATTTCGAATTCGAAATGGATTTCGAAATCGAATATGGATTTCGATATCGAAATGGGATTTCGAATATCGATATGGATTTCGAAATCGAAATGGATTTCGAAATTGAAATGGATTTCGATATCGAAATGGATTTCGAATTCGAAATGGGATTTCGAAATCGAAATGGATTTCGAATATCGAAATGGGATTTCGAAATTGATATCGAAAATGGATTTCGAAATCGAAATGGATTTCGATATCGAAATGGGATTTCGAAATCGAAATGGATTTCGAATTCGATATCGGATTTTCGAATTCGATATCGATATGGATTTCGAATTCGAAATGGATTTCGAAATCGAAATGGATTTCGATATCGAAATGGATTTCGAATTCGAAATGGATTTCGATATCGAAATGGATTTCGAATTCGATATGGATTTCGATATGATATGGATTTCGATATCGAAATGGATTTCGAATTCGATATGGATTTCGATATCGATATGGATTTCGAATTCGAAATGGATTTCGAAATTTATATGGAATTCGATATCGAAATGGATTTCTATTTGGATTTCGAAATCGAAATGGATTTCGAATTCGATATGGATTTCGATATCGATATGGATTTTTATATGGAAATGGATTTCGAAATCGAAATGGATTTCGATATCGAAATGGATTTCGAATTCGATATGGATTTCGATATCGATATGGATTTCGATATCGAAATGGATTTCGAATTCGATATGGATTTCGATATCGGATTTCGAAATCGAAATGGATTTCGAATTCGATATGGATTTCGATATCGAAATGGATTTCGATATGGATTTCGAAATCGAAATGGATTTCGATATCGAAATGGATTTCGAAATGGATTTCGATATCGAAATGGATTTCTATATGGATTTCGAAATCGAAATGGATTTCGATATCGAAAAGGATTTCGAATTCGATATGGATTTCGATATCGATATGGATTTCGAATTCGATATGGATTTTGATATGGAAATGGATTTCGATATCGAAATGGATTTCGATATCGATACGGATTTCGAATTCGAAATGGATTTCGAAATTTATATGGAATTCGATATCGAAATGGATTTCTATTTGGATTTCGAAATCGAAATGGATTTCGAATTCGATATGGATTTCGATATCGATATGGATTTCGATATCGATATGGATTTCGAATTCGAAATGGATTTCGAAATTGATATGGAATTCGATATCGAAATGGATTTCGATATGGATTTCGAAGTCGAAATGGATTTCGATATCGAAATGGATTTCGAAATCGAAATGGATTGAAATGGATTTCGATATCGATATGGATTTCGATATGGATTTCGATATGGATTTCGAAATCGAAATGGATTTCGAATTCGATATGGAATTCGATATCGAAATGGATTTCTATATGGACTTCGAAATCGAAATGGATTTCGATATCGAAATGGATTTCGAATTCGATATGGATTTCGATATCGAAATGGATTTCGAAATTGATATGGAATTCGATATCGAAATGGATTTCGAAATCGAAATGGATTTCGAAATCGAAATGGATTTCGATATCGAAATGGATTTCGATATCGAAATGGATTTCGAAATCGAAATGGATTTCGATATCGAAATGGATTTCGAAATCGAAATGGATTTCGTATCGAAATGGATATTCGAATTCGATATGGATTTCGATATCGAAATGGATTTCGATATCGAAATGGATTTCGATATCGAAATGGATTTCGATATCGAAATGGATTTCGAATTCGATATGGATTTCGATATCGAAATGGATTTCGAAATCGAAATGGATTTCGATATCGAAATGGATTTCGATATGGATTTCGATATGGATTTCGAAATCGAAATGGATTTCGATATCGAAATGGATTTCGATATCGATATGGATTTCGATATCGATATGGATTTCGAATTCGAAATGGATTTCGAAATCGATATGGATTTCGATATCGAAATGGATTTCGATATCGATATGGATTTCGATATCGAAATGGATTTCGATATCGAAATGGATTTCGATATCGAAATGGATTTCGAAATTCGATATGGATTTCGATATCGAATATGGATTTCGAAATTCGATATGGAATTTCGATATCGAAATGGATTTCGAAATCGATATGGATTTCGATATCGAAATGGATTTCGATATCGAAATGGATTTCGAATTCGAAATGGATTTCGATATCGAAATGGATTTCGATATCGATATGGATTTCGATATCGAAATGGATTTCGAATTCGATATGGATTTCGATATCGAAATGGATTTCGAAATCGATATGGAATTCGATATCGAAATGGATATGGATTTCGAAATCGAAATGGATTTCGATATCGAAATGGATTTCGATATCGAAATGGATTTCGATATTCGATAATGGATTTTCGATATCGAATATGGATTTCGAATTCGAAATGGATTTCGGAAATTGATATGGAATTCGATATCGAAATGGATTTCGATGAAATGGATTTTCGAAATCGAAATGGATTTCGATGAAATCGAAATGGATTTCGAAATCGAAATGGATTTCGATATCGAAATGGATTTCGAATTTCGATATGGATTTCGAAATTTCGAATATGGATTTCGAATCTGAAATGGATTTCGAAACGAAATTCGATATCGAAATGGAATTTGATATGGATTTATCGAAATGGGATTTCGATATGGATTTCGAAATCGAAATGGATTTCGAATTTCGATATGGATTTCGATTTCGAAATCGAAATCGATATCGATATGGATTTCGATATCGAAATGGATTTCGATATCGAAATGGATTTCGATATCGAAATGGATTTCGATATCGAAATGGATTTCGATATCGAAATGGATTTCGATTTCGATATGGATTTCGAATATCGATATGGATTTCGATATCGATATGGATTTCGATATCGAAATGGATTTCGATTCGAAAAATCGATATGGATTTCGAAATCGAAATGGATTTCGATATCGATATGGATTTCGATATCGAAATGGATTTCGATATCGAAATGGATTTCGATATCGAAATGGATTTCGAATTCGAAATGGATTTCGATATCGAAATGGATTTCGATATCGATATGGATTTCGATTCGATATCGAAATGGATTTCGATATTCGAAATGGATTTCGAAATCGAAATGGATTTCGATATCGAAATGGATTTCGATATCGAAATGGATTTCGATATCGAAATGGATTTCGAAATCGATATGGATTTCGATATCGAAATGGATTTCGAATCGAAATGGATTTCGATATCGAAATGGATTTCGATATCGAAATGGATTTCGATATCGATATGGATTTCGATATCGAAATGGATTTCGATATCGAAATGGATTTCGATATCGAAATGGATTTCGATATCGAAATGGATTTCGATATCGATATGGATTTCGATATCGATATGGATTTCGATATCGAAATGGATTTCGATATGGAATTCGATATCGAAATGGATTTCTATATGATTTCGAAATCGAAATGGATTTCGATATCGAAATGGATTTCGAATTCGATATGGATTTCGATATCGAAATGGATTTCGATATCGATATGGATTTCGATATCGAAATGGATTTCGATATGGATTTCGATATCGAAATGGATTTCGAAATCGAAATGGATTTCGAATTCGAAATGGATTTCGAATTTCGATATTTCGAAATGGATTTCGAAATCGATATGGATTTCGATATCGAAATGGATTTCGATATGGATTTCGAAATCGAAATGGATTTCGATATCGAAATGGATTTCGAATTCGAAATGGATTTCGAAATCGAAATGGATTTCGATATCGATATGGATTTCGATATCGATATGGATTTCGAAATTCGATATGGATTTCGAATTCGAAATGGATTTCGAAATCGATATGGATTTCGATATCGAAATGGATTTCGAAATCGAAATGGATTTCGATATCGAAATGGATTTCGATATCGAAATGGATTTCGATATCGAAATGGATTTCGAATTCGATATGGATTTCGATATCGAAATGGATTTCGAAATTTATATGGAATTCGATATCGAAATGGATTTCTATATGATTTTCGAAATCGAAATGGATTTCGATATCGAAATGGATTTCGATTTCGATATGGATTTCGATATCGAAATGGATTTCGATATCGATGAATTCGATTTCGAATATCGATATCGATATGGATTTTCGATATTATCGATATGGATTTCGATATCGAAATGGATTTCGATATGGATTTTCGAAATCGAAATGGATTTCAATATCGAAATGGGATTTCGATATCGAAATGGATTTCGAATTCGAAATGGATTTCGATATCGAAATGGATTTCGAATTGATACGAAATGGATATCGAAATGGATTTCGAATATCGAAATGGATTTCGATATCGAAATGGATTTCGATATCGAAATGGATTTCGATTTCGATACGGGATTTCGATTTCGAATTGATTGAAATGGATTTCGAAATCGAAATTCGATATGCGAATTCGAAATGGATTTCGAAATTGATATGGAATTTTCGATATCGAAATGGATTTCGAATATGATATTTTGAAATCGAAATGGATTTCGATATCGAAATGGAATTTTCGAAGATCGATATGGGATTTCGATTTCGAAATGGATTTCGATATTGATATGGACTTCGATATCGAAATGGATTTCGATATCGATATGGATTTCGATATCGAAATGGATTTCGAAATCGATATGGATTTCGATATCGAAATGGATTTCGAATTCGAAATGGATTTCGAAATTCGAAATGGATTTCGAAATCGAAATGGATTTCGATATCGAAATGGATTTCGATATCGAAATGGATTTCGAATATCGATATGGATTTCGATATCGAAATGGATTTCGAAATCGATATGGATTTCGATATCGAAATGGATTTCGATATCGAAATGGATTTCGAAATCGAAATGGATTTCGATATCGAAATGGATTTCGAATTCGATATGGATTTCGATATCGATATGGATTTCGATATGGATTTCGAAATCGAAATGGATATCGAAATCGAAATGGATTCCGATATCGAAATGGATTTCGATATCGAAATGGATTTCGAAATCGATATGGATTTCGAAATCGAAATGGATTTCGAATTCGATATGGATTTCGATATCGAAATGGATTTCGATTATCGAAATGGATTTCGATATCGAAATGGATTTCGAAATGGATTTCGATATGAATTTCGATGGATTTCGATATCGAAATTTCGATATCGAAATGGATTTCGATGGATTTCGAAATCGAATATGGATTTCGATATTCGAAATGGATTTCGATATCGAAATGGATTTCGATATCGAAATGGATTTCGATATCGGATTTCGATTTCGATTTCGAAATGGATTTCGATATCGAAATGGATTTCGAAATCGATATGGATTTCGATATCGAAATGGATTTCGATATGGATTTCGAAATCGAAATGGATATCGAAATCGAAATGGATTCCGATATCGAAATGGATTTCGAATTCGATATGGATTTCGATATCGATATGGATTTCGATATCGAAATGGATTTCGAAATCGAAATGGATTTCGATATCGAAATGGATTTCGAAATGGATTTCGATCGAAATGGATTTCGATATCGAAATGGATTTCGATATCGAAATGGATTTCGATATCGAAATGGATTTCGAATTCGATATGGATTTCGATATCGATATGGATTTCGAATTCGATATGGAATTCGATATCGAAATGGATTTCTATATGATTTTCGAAATCGAAATGGATTTCGATATCGAAATGGATTTCGAATTCGATATGGATTTCGATATCGATATGGATTTCGATATCGATATGGATTTCGATATCGAAATGGATTTCGATATGAATTTCGAAATCGAAATGGATTTCGATATCGAAATGGATTTCGATATCGATATGGATTTCGATATCGAAATGGATTTCGATATCGAAATGGATTTCGATATCGAAATGGATTTCGAATATCGAAATGGATTTCGATATCGAAATGGATTTCGATATCGAAATGGATTTCGATATCGAAATGGATTTCGAAATTCGAAATGGATTTCGATATCGAAATGGATTTCGATATGGATTTCGATATGGATTTCGATATCGAAATGGATTTCGATATCGAAATGGATTTCGATATCGAAATGGATTTCGAAATCGATATGGATTTCGATATCGAAATGGATTTCGATATCGATATGGATTTCGAAATCGAAATGGATTTCGATATCGAAATGGATTTCGATATCGAAATGGATTTCGATATCGAAATGGATTTCGAATCGAAATGGATTTCGATATCGAAATGGATTTCGAAATCGAAATGGAATTCGAAATCGAAATGGATTTCGATATCGAAATGGATTTCAATATCGATATGGATTTCGATATCGAAATGGATTTCGATATCGATATGGATTTCGATATCGAAATGGATTTCGATATCGAAATGGATTTCGATATCGAAATGGATTTCGATATCGAAATGGATTTCGATATCGAAATGGATTTCGAAATCGAAATGGATTTCGATATCGAAATGGATTTCGATATCGAAATGGATTTCGAATATCGAAATGGATTTCGATATCGAAATGGATTTCGATATCGAAATGGATTTCGAAATCGATATGGATTTCGATATCGAAATGGATTTCGATATCGAAATGGATTTCGAAATCGAAATGGATTTCGATATCGAAATGGATTTCGAATTCGATATGGATTTCGAAATCGAAATGGATTTCGAAATTGATATGGAATTCGATATCGAAATGGATTTCGATATGGATTTCGAAATCGAAATGGATTTCGATATCGAAATGGATTTCGAATTCGATATGGATTTCGAATATCGATATGGATTTCGATATCGATATGGATTTCGAATTCGAAATGGATTTCGAAATTGATATGGAATTCGATATCGAAATGGATTTCGATATGGATTTCGATATCGAAATGGATTTCGATATCGAAATGGATTTCGATATCGAAATGGATTTCGATATCGAAATGGATTTCGATATCGATATGGATTTCGATATCGAAATGGATTTCGAAATTGATATGGAATTCGATATCGAAATGGATTTCGATATGGATTTCGAAATCGAAATGGATTTCGATATCGAAATGGATTTCGATATCGAAATGGATTTCGATATCGATATGGATTTCGATATCGAAATGGATTTCGATTTCGATATGGATTTCGATATCGAAATGGATTTTCGAAATGGATTTCGATATCGAAATGGATTTCGAAATCGAAATGGATTTCGATATCGAAATGGATTTCGAAATCGATATGGATTTCGATATCGAAATGGATTTCGAATCGAAATGGATTTCGAATATCGAAATGGATTTCGATTCGAAATGGATTTCGAATTCGATATGGATTTCGATATCGAAATCGATATGGATTTCGAATATCGAAATGGATTTCGAATTCGAAATGGATTTCGATATCGAAATGGATTTCGAAATCGAAATGGATTTCGAAATTCGATATGGATTTCGATATCGATATCGAAATGGATTTCGATATGGATTTCGAATTTCGAAAATGGATTTCGAAATCGAAATGGATTTCGATATCGAAATGGATTTCGAATTCGATATGGATTTCGATATCGAAATGGATTTCGATATCGAAATGGATTTCGATATCGAAATGGATTTCGATTTGATATTCGAAATCGATTTCGAAATCGAAATGGATTTCGATATCGAAATGGATTTCGAAATCGAAATGGATTTCGATATCGAAATGGATTTCGATATCGAAATGGATTTCGATATCGAAATGGATTTCGAAATCGAAATGGATTTCGATATCGATATGGATTTCGATATCGAAATGGATTTCGATATCGAAATGGATTTCGATATCGAAATGGATTTCGAAATCGAAATGGATTTCGATATCGAAATGGATTTCGATATCGAAATGGATTTCGAATTCGAAATGGATTTCGATATCGAAATGGATTTCGATATCGAAATGGATTTCGAAATCGATATGGGATTTCGATATCGAAATGGATTTCGATATCGAAATGGATTTCGATATCGAAATGGATTTCGAAATCGAAATGGATTTCGATATCGATATGGATTTCGATATCGAAATGGATTTCGATATCGAAATGGATTTCGATATCGAAATGGATTTCGAATTCGATATGGATTTCGAATATCGAAATGGATTTCGATATCGAAATGGATTTCGAAATCGAAATGGATTTCGAATTCGAAATGGATTTCGAAAATGATATGGAATTCGATATCGAAATGGATTTCGATACGGATTTCGAAATCGAAATGGATTTCGATATCGAAATGGATTTCGAAATCGAAATGGATTTCGATATCGAAATGGATTTCGAAATCGAAATGGATTTCGATATCGAAATGGATTTCGAAATCGAAATGGATTTCGATATCGAAATGGATTTCGAAATCGATATGGATTTCGATATCGAAATGGATTTCGAAATCGAAATGGATTTCGATATCGAAATGGATTTCGAATTTGATATGGATTTCGATATCGAAATGGATTTCGATTGAATTCGATATCGATTTCGATTTCGAAATCGATATGGATTTCGATATCGAAATGGATTTCGATATCGAAATGGATTTCGATATCGAAATGGATTTCGAAATCGATATGGAATTTCGATATCGAAATGGATTTCGATATCGAAATGGATTTCGATATCGAAATGGGATTTCGATATCGAAATGGATTTCGAATTCGATATGGATTTCGATATCGAAATGGATTTCGAATATCGATATGGATTTCGATATCGAAATGGAATTCGATTTCGATATGGATTTCGAAATCGAAATGGATTTCGATATCGAAATGGATTTCTACATGGATATCGAAATCGAAATGGATTTCGAATTCGATATGGATTTCGATATCGAAATGGATTTCGAATTCGATATGGAGTTCGATATCGAAATGGATTTCGATATTGATATGGATTTCGATATCGAAATGGATTTCGATGTCGAAATGGATTTCGAATCGAAATGGATTTCGATATCGAAATGGATTTCGATATCGAAATGGATTTCGAAATCGAAATGGATTTCGATATCGAAATGGATTTCGAAATCGAAATGGATTTCGAAATCGAAATGGATTTCGAAATGAATTTCGAAATCGAAATGGATTTCGATATCGATATGGGATTTCGATATCGAAATGGATTTCGATATTGAAATGGATTTCGATATTCGAAATGGATTTCGATTTCGAAATGGATTTCGAAATCGAAATGGATTTCGATATCGAAATGGATTTCGAAATCGATATGGATTTCGATATCGAAATGGATTTCGAAATTCGAAATGGATTTCCCGAAATTGGATATGGAATTCGATATCGAAATGGATTTCGATATGAATTTCGATATCGAAAATCGAAATGGATTTCGAAATCGAAATGGATTTCGATATCGAAATGGATTTCGATATGGATTTCGAAATCGAAATGGATTTCGAAATCGAAATGGATTTCGATATCGAAATGGATTTCGAATTCGAAATGGATTTCGAAATTCGAAATGGATTTCGAAATCGAAATGATTTCGATATCGAAATGGATTTCGATATCGAAAATGGATTTCGAAATCGAAATGGATTTCGAAATCGAAATGGATTTCGATATCGAAATGGATTTCGAATTCGAAATGGATTTCGATTACGAAATGGTTTTGATATCGAAATCCATTTCAAATTCGATATGGATTTCGATATTGAAATGGATTTCGATATCGAATTGGATTTCGAAATCGAAATGGATTTCGATATCGATATGGATTTCGATATCGAAATGGATTTCGATATCGATATGGATTTCGAAATATCGATATGGATTTCGATATCGAAATGGATTTCGAAATCGATATGGATTTCGATATCGAAATGGATTTCGATATCGAAATGGATTTCGAAATCGAAATGGATTTCGATATCGAATGGATTTCGATATCGAAATGGATTTCGAATTTGAAATGGATTTCGATTGATCGAAATGGATTTCGATATCGAAATCGATTTCGATTTCGATATGGATTTCGATATCGATATGGATTTCGAAATCGAAATGGATTTCGATATCGATGGATTTCGAAATGGATTTCGAAATCGAAATGGATTTCGATACCGACATGGATTTCGAATTCGAAATGGATTTCGATATCGAAATGGATTTCGAAATCGAAATGGATTTCGAAATTCGAAATGGATTTCGAAATTGATATGGATTTCGATATCGAAACTGGATTTCGAAAATCGAAATGGATTTCGAAATCGAAATGGATTTCGATATTCGAAATGGATTTCGATTTCGAAATGGAATTCGATATCGAAATGGATTTCGATATCGAAATGGATTTCGATTTCGAAATGGATTTCGAATTTCGGAAATGGATTTCGATATCGATATGGATTTCGATATCGAAATGGATTTCGAAATTCGAAATGGATTTCGATATCGGATATGGATTTCGAAATCGAAATGGAACTCGGATATCGAAATGGAATTTCGGATATCTATATGGATTTCGAAATCGATGTCGAAATGGATTGGGTCGGAATGGATTTCGAAATCCGGAACGGATTTCGAATTCGAAATGGATTTCGATATTGATATGGATTCGATTTCGATATGGATTGAAGATGGATTTCGAAATCGAAATGGATTTCGAATTCGAAATGGATTTCGATATCGATATGGATTTCGGATATCGAAATGTTTGTATGGATTTCGATACCGAAATGGATTTCGATATCGAAATGGATTTCGATATCGAAATGCATCTCTCGAATTCGAAATGGATTCGATATCGAAATGGATTTTTGATATCGATATGATTTCGAATTCGATATTGATTTTTGAATTCGATATGGATTTCAAATTCGTATATGGATTTCGATACCTAAAAAGTTTTCGACTCGAAAATCGAAATGGATTTCGGATATCGAAATTGATTTCGAATTCGATATGGAATTCGATATCGAAATGGATTTCTATATGAATTTTCGAATTCGAAATGGATTTTCGGTATGGATTTCGATATTGAATGGGATTTCGAAATCCGGGAAAGGATTTGAATTGATATGGGAATTCTGATATCGAAATGGATTTTATTATGGATTTCGAATAAAGATTTCGATATCGAAAATGGATTTACATATCGAAATGGAGTTCGAAATCTGAAATGGATTTCTTGTTCGAAATGGATTTCAAAACGGAACGGATTTCGAAAATTGATAGGGAAGTGGGAATTCGATATCGAAATGGAAGATTTTTATATGGATTTCGATATCGAAATGGGATTTCGAGATTGATATGGAATTCGATATCGAAATGAGGTTTCTTATAAGGCGATTTTCGAATTCGGAAATGGATCTCTTCTCGGTATGGATTTCGATATTGAAATGGATTTCGAAATCGAAATGGATTTCGATATCGAAATTGATTTCGAATTCGATATGGATTTCGAATTCGATATGGATTTCGATACCGAAATGGATTTCGAAATCGAAATGGATTTCGATATCGAAATGGACTTCGAATTCGAAATGGATTTCGAAATTGATATGGAATTCGATATCGAAATGAATTTCGATATGGATTTCGATACCGAAATGGATTTCGATATCGAAATGGATTCCGAATTCGATATGGAATTCGATATCGAAATGGATTTCTATATGATTTTCGAATTCGATATGGATTTCGAATTCGATATGGATTTCGATACCGAAATGGATTTCGAAATCGAAATGGATTTCGGTATGGATTTCGATACCGAAATGGATTTCGAATTCGAAATGGATTTCGATATCGAAATGGATTTCGAAATCGAAATGGATTTCGATATCGAAATGGACTTCGAATTCGATATGGATTTCGATATCGATATGGATTTCGATATCGAAATGGGACTTTTCGAAATTCGAAATGGATTTCGAAATTGATAAAGTGGGGAATTCGATATCGAAACAATGAGGAGGGATTTCGATACTGAAATGGATTTCGTTATCGAAAATGGATTCGAATTCGATATGGAATTCGATATCGAAATGGATT
>JAECWY010000786.1:0-25262 GCA_018151275.1 Drosophila prosaltans
AACAAAGTAAAAAAAACAGAAAAACAAACAAAGAAAAAACAAAGAAAAAAACAACAAACCAAAAAGTAAAAGAAAAGACCTAAACAAAAAATTCTAAAGTGTCATCTTTGACACGAATTTAATTTTTTTTTTTTTTTTGCCGAATCAATTATTTTTTTCATTCTTGCGGGACTCCGTTACTCAACAAAAGTCTATGTGCACAAAGTTAAAAACAAAAGGGAGAATAAATCAGGAGAATTAACAAACTATGGAAGCTATGAAGGAATCGTTGATTGCCCTGAGTAGCTCAGGTGGCAACATTGGCCGAGGAATTGAGAAAGCGAGAAGGGAAAAAGTTATGATTCTAAAAGTTAGCCAACGCAGAACCACTGGCTGAAGGGTTATCGGGCCCCCAACGCGGCTGGCGACAGAGTACGACCTCAAGCGGGTCGCGACTCTGCCCGACTGCGCGAGGGACATGAAATAGAAAGCCTTCTCAGGGGGAGCCAGGTGCTACCAGTCTTGGATACGCAAGGCCGCAGATGGTAGTAAACGACTACGAAATAGTCAGAGATAAGCCTATTTATAGAGCAATTATTTCACACTTGAGGTCAAAGATAGAGGGCGAGGCCGATGAGATCTTGGTGTCTAGTGACACGCCAAACGACAATTGGGACACCATCAAAAGGGAACTCTCGGCCCATTACGATGATAAGAAGGACGTAGGGTTGTTGGAGGATGAGCTAAGTTCGCTAGTACAGGGAAATAGTAGCCTGGAAGCATATTACGCGAAAATAAGCAAACAACGCTAATTGTAGGGAAGTTAAGGAATGAACAGCAAGAGGAGGCTAACATGCACGCCATGATTAATGCAAGCAGAGAAAGGGCACAACGCGCCTTCATTAGAGGACTATCTCCGGAGATGTCTAAACTAGTGACGGTTAACCGCCCAAAGACATTGGCTGAGGCCTACGCTATAGCAATTGAGTTAGATAGTTTCAGCCCCCTCAAGAAAAAACACATTCCCAGAACCCCAATTTTAGGTCCCAATACCCTTATCATCAATCACGTCCGACCTTTAGACCATCATTCTCTCGACAACAATTCTCGAACACCTCCTACCGTTCTTGATACAGTCTGCGGGCGGCCCCATCTCTATAACCCATTTTCTCGAGGGTGCCTTCTTTGCCCCATTAGGCAACAACACCCCCCTTACTTTTTATGTGCTTCCGAATTTAGTAACCTTCGATGGAATCATCGGGGACGATACTCTGAAGCGTCTCGGAGCAAAGATCGACAGGGAAAATGATACCCTTACCATACACCCGGGCGTTGTCGTACCCCTACAGAACCGCCCATCCAATCAAGCTAACATCCTTCTTGAGGGGGAGCACCCCGAGTCCACCAGAACCACCTTGGAGGCGCTTGTTGAGGAATTTAGTACAATATTTGAACCCCTCTCCCCAACTAAAGCCATTGATACCGGAATTAAAGCCAAGATTCGCACCCAAACGGATGTACCAGTTTTTACTAGATTTTACCCCTACCCCTTCCATATGAGAGATGAGATAGAAAGACAAGTGGGAGACCTTCTGCGGGACGGTATAATACGACCTTCCGAAAGCCCATATAACTCCCCAGTTTGGGTAGTACCAAAAAAGCCGAAACCCAATGGGGAAAAGCAGTTTCGTATGGTCATTGATTACAAGAGACTGAACGCAGTTACTATTTCAGACAGGTACCCGATACCTGACATTACGGCTACACTTGCCAGCTTAGGTCGGGCAAAATACTTCACTACACTAGATTTGACTTCGGGATTTCATCAGATTCGCATGGATCCGATGGACATTCCAAAACCGCCTTCTCTACTTCCAATGGCAAATACGAGTTTTTGAGGGTTACCCTTTGGGCTGAAAAATGCCCCCCGCTATTTTCCAGAGAATGATTGACGATGTTTTGAGAGACTTCATTGGAAGGATTTGCTACGTATATATTGACGACATAATTGTCTTTAGCTCGACTTATGCCGAGCACTGGAACAATTTAAGGTCAGTATTCAATAGGCTTCGAGAAGCCTCATTACAAGTCAACCTTGAGAAAACACACTTTTTGCAAACAAGTGTGTACTTCCTAGGTTATGTGGTGACAGCCGATGGCATCAAAACAGATCAAGCCAAAGTTGAGGCGGTGTTAAAAATACCACCCCCACGACTTTAAAGCAACTAAAATCTTTCCTGGGCATGACTTCCTATTACAGGAAGTTCATAAAAGACTATGCAAAAATCGCCAAACCTCTAACAAATTTCACTAGGGGAGAAAATGCGCGAATCAGGGCGTCCAAATCGAAAAAAATTCCGGTCGAACTCGACCAACCAGCTCTCCAAGCATTTCAGGATCTTAAAACGCTCCTGTCCTCGTCAGAGGTATTAGCCTTCCCGGACTTTTCAAAGCAGCAGGAACTTCAATGCAAAACTAAAGCGTTGGAAGGCAAGAATCGAAGAGTACAATCACGAACTCATTTACAAACCAGGGACCACGAACGTGGTCGCTGATGCCCTCTCGCGGATCCCCGCCCCAACCGTAACAATTGACCATGATCAGTCGAATTTACTCGTTTCGCATAACTCCGACATCGACTCTTTAGCCACCATGCATAGTGCTGCACAAGACGCCTCGGATCTTATTCCACATGTGGAAGTTCCGCTAAATGTGTATAGAAATCAAATTGTTTTCGACCCAACCGCTACAACCTGCGCGTGCGGGAACCCGCACACCGGCTTTACGCGCCATATCCTTCCTTTAAAGTCTTTCGACATCTCCGAAATAACAGATTTACTAAAGCAATACCTCAACCCATCCTTGATAAATGGGATAAAAATCCCAGAATCTCACCTTCAGCTTCTTCAAACAAGCTACTTGGACTCTTTTACGAGTTTTAAAATAAGAATCTCACAAAGGTTGGTAAAAGATTTAATTGATGAGGACGAAATTTGTGGGGTAATCGACAATGCTCACCGCAGGGCGCATAGGAACCCCAAAGATGTTAGGCTCCAAGTGCTAGAACAGTTCTATTTCCCAAAAATGTCTCATAAAATAAAAACTCTGGTACACGCCTGCCAGTTATGCAAATTGCACAAATATGATAGGCACCCTAACAAACCCCCACTACAGCCTACCCCGTGCGAAATTTTACACATAGACATTTTCAGTCTGGAGAAACATCGATTCTTGAGTTGCATAGACAAATTTTCTAAGTTCGCTAAACTATTCCTTCTAGATTCTAAATCAGCTCTACAGCTGCGTGAAAAGTTAGTGGAAGTCCTCCACTACTTCACTGTTCCTAGGGTTTTGGTCATGGACAACGAGCGAGGGCTACTTTGCCCTACTGTCCTTAATTATTTGGGCTCCTTGGATATAGAACTATATCATACCCCAACACAGAGAAGTGAGGCGAACGGGCAAGTAGAGAGGTTTCATTCTACGTTCCTAGAAATCTACAGGTGCCTCAAGAGCGAGTTCCCGACTTTGAAAGTCATCGAACTCGTTCACATGGCAGTGGATAGATATAATACTACCATTCACTCTATCATTAGGAGAAAGCCCGTTGATATTTTTCTAGACAGGACGTCTAGAATTAATTATCAGGGATTGACAGAGTTTAAACGGGAAACCCTAGAGGACGTTAGGGGATTAATCCAGCACAGCCAGGAACGCACTCTCGAAAGGCAGAATAAGAGCAGAAAGCTTGAGCGGTATAAAAAGGGGGAAGAAGTCTTTATTAAAAACAAACAAATTAAGACTAAAGACAAGAAACTGTTCAATAGGGAAGAAATAGCCGAGGACAAAAGAGTAACGGTCCGCACAAAGTCGGGAAAACTTTTCCACAAAGCGCACATAAAATCCAAACCTAACCCAACTTAGAAATTTATACAAGAAACGAAAATATAGAAAATTAAGAGGGAAATAATACATAACTAGTTTAAGTAAGATTGGCACTCTTCACAACCCCCTAGCCTTAAGAATCCAATACCTTTATGAAATCTCTTTGGCGTCAAAACAAAAAGGTTCGCTACCATCCAATGGGCAGAAGCCGCCCATTCTTATGAATATAAATCCCCGGTTGTTCCTCTTCAGTCGGGATTTGAATGGAAGGTCAACGGAATATTTAAACTCGTGCATATCATCAATCTTCAGAACTTCGAACCTCTGATTGACGCTGTTGCCGACGACGCTGCCTCGCTGGCAGACCAGAGAACGTCTCTGCTAGCCCAGCATTATTTCAATGCGACAAGGGAAGAAATCCGGAGACCAACCGTTGCACCTTTACGCATCCGGCATGGAAATGGCTAGCTGGATCCCCGGATGCGGCAGATTGGAATGCCGTTTTTGGGGAGAAACGCTCCAGAGGCTAAACTCCCTCATTGGGAAAATAAACTCTATAGACGGCGACGTTCATGCGGCCACCTCGATCCCACACCGGGCCGTTATTATTTTTGAACAAATACATGAAATAACAAGAGCCTGCCAACTGGCGAAAGAGGGAAGCGTGAACACTAATTTACTGGATCACCAGGAGGTGGACAATATTCTAAGCGAAGTCAGCGGCCTGCCGTACCAAACGCGGTGGAGGCCATCGAGTTTGCCCGGCCTACAATTTTATCAAACGGAACCACTCTTTTCTACGTTTTAGCGATCCCTAAGGTACTAGGAGCTATAGCCTACTACGCTTGTACCCAACGATCATCATGGGCAAAAAACTCATCCTGGACTATAACACTGTGGCTATCGCGAGGGATGAAACATATGCTTTCGTCGGTTTGCCAGGAAACCGACCTTCATTGGTTGAAAGAGTCTGAATGCATACCGCGTTTACTGAATGGGGGCAATGCACAATGCGGTTACTTGAGAAGTAACCAGGAGACCATCACCTTGGCAGATGAAGGCACTATAATCCTTACATGCTTTAATGGAACCGTGATTACAAACACTGAAAAACGACATCTGGTTGGCTCACTCATCGTCCACTTGGGAACGAGACGATAACTGTTAAAGGGCGAACCTACACAAGCCGGTCAATGTCACATTTTATGGTATGCCTGCAGCCCTCACCAACATCACGGCCATAAGCTACATACCGTCCCTGGAGTACGTGCACAATTTTTCCCTACAGAATATCAAACAACTCTACAGAATGTCAAAAGGCCTACAACTCACTGTGGTCGGTGAAGCTATCATCGCATCGGGCACGCTTTTATTACTTTACCTGGGATGGAGAAAAATAACCTCACCAAAGGGCCTACCGGCTCTCACCAAGCTTGTTCCATCAACACCCCACGAGCAACCGGCGACTGTTGCAACCCTCTGATCTGCGGGACGCAGATCTCGGAAAAGGGGAGGAGTTAATGTCGCACACTCTACAAGTGGCCCCAACATTCCGCCACGTGACTTCCCCCAACCCTATGACCACTTGGCCACCGTTTTGAGCTGCAACAATCCAATAATCTGCGGGACGCAGATCTTGAAGGAGGGAGGAGTTAACACCCCTTATTACCTTAGTAGGCTACTACTAAAATATTAAACCAGAAAAGCACACTACGGAATTGTGTTTAATTGTTCACACAAGTTTCTCGTATAATTCCCAACTGATTTTAGCTAAACACTGCTGACATTCCCTATGGGGGAAGCCGAAACCAATTCATTCGAATACCAAACCAAAGTAAAGTCTAAGTGAATAAAGTACAATTGTGAACTATCTGGAAAACATAGTGTTAAGTTAAATAAAACTGTTGTTAAACTCTGAACACTGGAACCCGACTTTAACTTAAATAATATAATTCGAAGCACTTTACTAATCGACTGACTACTTAGAAGAGCAACTTTTTTGTGAAAAAGCTAACAGCGTGCAGCTGCATTGCAAAAATGAACACGTGTTCATGATTTCAATTCTTTTTTAGAAAGTACCGTTAGATTTTCGGTAAAAAAACAGCTTTGGGTCAACGAAGATTGGATATTTTAGAGACAAAATTTATACACTTCGCGTAAATATTTTTTCTCGAGAATTTTGAGTTTTGGCCTATGGGCGCAACCACTGTGCGCTGTTTGGAAATTACTAACAAAAAAAAGAGTTGCAGTATATAATTTAAAAAAAAAAAAACTAAAGAAATGTATAACTTTTCGCACACAAAAAATTTTTTTTTAGAAAGCATATATATTTCAATAGAAACGAACAAAATTAAAATTACAAAATTACAAACAATAACTTTATGAGATCAGAAGTAGGCAAATTGTCAATATCTATCTTGCAATTGAATGTTAGATATGGAGTTGCAACAAATATGTTACAGGATATAAAGAAAAAGTTTGATTGACAAGTATGCAGAGATATTAGTAGCGTACTTTAATGAAGCACGAATTCTCTTACATAATAACAGGGAATAGTTAAATAAAACACACTGGTCTTCTGTATCTATATTATACCAATTATTTGTCAAATTTCAATAAAATTTGGTTTCAGTCCAAAAGAGGTATAATTTAAATACACCAAAGCCTCGGTTTAAGTCTTCCGATTAGCGTCTTTTCGATTTGCGTCGCATTTTAAAATTACTATTTTTTTTCTGTTTGCGTCGTTGTGAATTCGATTTGCGTCTCACTTTCGATTTTCGATTTTTAGGTTTCCGTCCATGCGCACAGCTGTTGAAATTTTGCGTCTCTTTTTTCGATTTTTAGGTTTGCATCCCTGCGCACAGCTGTTGAAATTTTGTGCTTTATTTGAGTAGCTGCGTTTTAAAGGGGGACTCCCATATTGTTCCAACGTTGTACTGTATAGCCGTATACAAGTCAGTTTCCAAAAGAAAGGACTTATGAACTAAATTTTGATAACAGTGAGCAGCAAAAGGAAGACTATTAATTTTGAGCAAAAGTTGGAAATATTAAAGCATCGCAAGTCAGGGGAAAAAGCTGTCGACATTGGCAGAAGTCTCGGCTTAGCAGCTACCACCATTAAAACGATTTGTAAAAAAGAGATTATGCCAAAATATCTCAACTTGCGCAAACTGTCGCTCCATTACAACTAAAAAAAATGAAAAGAAGTGCTTTGATGGCAAAAATGGAGTCTCTTCTTTGTACCTGGATAGAAAACCAAACCAGCCGAAGGATGCCCATAAGTAAAATGTTAATAAAAAATAAAGCTCTATCTATTTATAACGACCTAAAAAGAAAATCAGCCATTGTCAAGTGGAAATTGAAGCTAGCAACGGCTGGTTTGAGCGGTTCAAAAACTAGAGCGAATTTGCACAATGTGGCTTTAGAAGGAGAGTCGGCCAGTGCTGATATATCAGCTTCAGAAAAGTTTCAGATACAACTAAAAAGCCATTATTGAGGAAGGTGGATATTCTAGTAGACAAGTTTTGAACGTCGACGAAACAGGTTTGTTTTGGAAACGGCTTCCGAACATATTTGTCCAAAACGGAAAAATTTTGTCCTGGATTTAAAGCTAGCAAAGATCGCTTAACACTTCTTCTGGGAGGAAATGCAGCAGGAGACTTTAAATTTAAACCATTGTTAATCTACCAATCGAAAAATCCGAGAGCACTTAAAAATGTTGCAAAAAGTGAGCTTCCTGTTTATTGGCGTGGAAATAAAAAGGCATGGATGACAGCTTCTCTATTTAAAGACTGGATGCACCACTGTGCTGTTCCTGAGCTAAGACTTTATTGTCCTTCGGAAAAGATTGACTTTAAAGTTCTCTTATTATTTGACAATGCTCCAGGACATTCTATATTTTGTGATGAATTTCCCGAAAATATAAAAGTAATTTTTATGCCGCCTAGCACTACAGTGCAGCCACGGTTGTACTGCCGATAGTGGTTTAGACCTTTATTGAAGTTGCAGTTCCTCCGTGAGCCTTGCCGTCTGGTTGATTTGTTGCGTAGAATGCATATTTAGGTATTTGAAAGTTGTTTTTATTTGTAAGGTGTGTGTTCCGATAGCAGCGTGATATCAATAGTTTTGCAGCAAGTTTCGGTTTCGCATAAGATCCTGCATGCAATTTTGCTTGAACGTCATGAAATTTGTCATATTTTGATTGAACTAAGTCAACAACGTTTGGATTGCTGGTCAAGAACGGATGGCCTTGGCCGCGATAGATGGAATAGTAACGGGATCTACCGAAGGAGTGGGGGTGTAAATTTCCATTGCGCAGCACACTTGCATATGTTATACCAGGGGTAGTTGCAGTTGAACTTACAGCTTCTAAGGAACCTTCAAGAAAATTTGCCGAGTTCCGTTGTGGATCGTCGTCCAGGCGGGTAGTATCATCCTCACCTGGATTACAGAACTCAAATTGTCACTCCGAGGGTTAAGGCTGTTAACTGATCTCTAGTGGGGCGGCACCACCACTACGGTCAGGGCTCATGGGCTAGAGGTTTGGGTCGTCTTGCCCTGAACTAGGGAGTCCTTAAAGGATATCCCTGGGGTTAAGAAAGGTTATTCGAAACTAGTCGGTTGACTCCAGTACTAGAATCGAGATGTTAATGAATAGGCGGGGAATGGGTAATAGGCCGAAGAGCGACAGGCCTTGCTAGTTTATGGGCAGGTCAAGGTATCTTTAAAGATCTTCGTTTAGGCGGATAGTGCCGTTCTCGCCTCAACTAGGAGTCTTTAAAGGGTATCGCTGGGTGGGTGTTGCAACTATTCCATTTCACTTTACCTCATTTATTTAATTAATTTGTTTTCATTTCTTTTCTCCACTTATTTAAATTTACACTACGTAAGCTTGACTGTACCAGATCAATCTCTTCCCCAATGCTTACCTCCACGCTGCTACAACCCATGGACCTGGGCGTAATTTCCACTTTTAAGAGTTACTACCTAGGCCGAACTTTTAAGCAACTTCTGCAAGCAACTGACGATAATGATAATCTTTCCATGTCAATGTTTTGGAAGCAGTACAACATCAAAATGGCAATCAAAAATAAAAGTCTTTCTTGAGAAGAGGTCAAGACGTCGTGCATGAATGGAACTTGGCGAAAAATATGGCCAGAATGCGATTCCAAAAAATATTAAAGACCATAATGATATTACAAACGTTTGCAAAGAGCTTGCTGACTTAGCTGCTGCAGTTGAATTTGATGGAATGGGAGAAGAAGACATTAATGAGCTGTTGTCATCAAATGAAGAAGAGCTGGACAATTAAACTTTGCTTGCCATTGCTGCGGACAATGCTTTAGAGGATAATGTTGAAACAAGTGATTTCATACCAGAAAAAAAAAAGAACAGATGCAAAAATATCTAATGCAATGCAATTGATTGCCCAAGCCATGGATATTTTTGCTGATAATGATCCAGACGAAAAAAACGTTTAACCGTTGCAACAACTGTTGCTGTCGCTGTTAATTGATGCAAGGATATTTATAAACAACAAAAAAACTGATAAAATTCAACAAACGTTGGACCAATATTTAAAGAAAACAGAAAAAGAACTAATTCCAGCGGATGAAATTGTTTAACTCTAAAAGCTTGTAAAGCTGTTGTCCTATATAGATTTATTATTTTTTTAAATGACATATATGTGAAAAAATAAAATAAATTTCATTTTGATTTCATTATTTATAAGATTTTAAATAACTATCAATAACAATTATCGTTTACATTAAAAATTTTTTTCTTTTGGAACCAATTAATTGAAAATCAAAGCAAATGCAAAGAGAATCGTATTTCAATTTGCGTCGTTTCGTTTTGCGTTCCATTTCTCCAATCCCTATTAACGATGTTAACCGAGGCTTTGGTGTATATCAATACCGACAATCTTAACTACCCCTTTGACAATTGGAACCAGTGAGGAATTCAATAAGGACCAGAAAGATATAGATTCATCAGAGGAGTACCAATCACAAAGTAACATTGATACAGAAATTAAAGAAAAAGATCTACATGATTTAACTATACCTGCGGTAATAGAGCTACCCGTAGTAGCCCATTGGCCAGATACCGACACAATTTCCACGATAATAGAACAAAAATAAGTAATCATGGGATTCAACCAATGTTGAATTTATGAATACTGCATCTTGAAGCATCCTTGTAATCCAATCCTTGGATTTTAACGGATTTCGACAGTAAAGCTGAAAACCTACGTAGTTTTCTGGATGCATTAAAAATTATAAAATCAATACAGGACACACATAAACTATTAGCTCTTTACATAATTAAATCAAAACTAAAAAGGACCAGCTAAAAATAAAGTAAGCACTGAGAATACGGTAAATCAAGTAATCACCAAACTCAAAGCTGACGTTAAGGGAGAGTCAATTGACAATATATCTGCAAGATTATCGAATCTTTCGCAGAAAATCAAGACACCTAACGTATATACCCAGGAAATTGAAAAATTAGCTAAGTCTCTAGAGATATAGACTCATATATTGAAAATGAATATACCGTAGAATAAGCTAAATTATTAAGTACCAAACAGGCTGTACAAGCAATGAAGAAAAATTGCTTAAATAAAGATGATATAACAGTTATGCGTTCTCGTCCATTTAACAATGTGGACAAATCAATAGCTGCATATATTGAAACATCTAATAATGTAGCCGAAGAAACTAATACTATTATGTATTACCAAAATTACTCACAGCGCGGTGTAAATCGCGGTCGTGGTAAGTATATGGGTCGTCACTATAACAGATATAACAATCAAGTACGAATTACACAAAGTAACTCGGAAAACCCTCAAACCCCCTTGAACAACTGATCATAAAAGTCTAAATTATAAGCCACTAACACAACTAGTAGATACTAGAGCTAACATATCAATTATTAAAGATAATAGCTTATGTTCTGAAATAAATCAAAATTTTAAAACAACCATAACAGGAATTGGTCTGGGAACAATAAAATCAATTGGACTATCTACAATTGATTTACTATTCGATTATTTCATAATCAGTCACGACTTTCAAGCAGTCCATAATAAATTTCCGGTACCATGTGACGAAATTTTGGGACTTGACTTTATTAGAAAATTCAACTGCATCATAGATTATCACAACGATGAATTAATACTTAAACCGCAATCGCTTACATACCAAATACTTGTACTACTATTACACAATGATATTGACAATTCAATATTGTTACCAGCAGGGTCTGAAGTTTAGAGAAAAATCACACTTCAAACAAATGAAGATACTGTTTTAATACCAAATCAGGAAATTCATCCTGGGGGTAATAATAGCTAACAAATTCGAAAGCAAAAATATGGCGTCTAGTAGTGGATTATCGGCAAATAAATAAATGAAGCAAGCCAGTCGTCCCTGCCGACATTAAGTATACCCTGTACCAACTAGTTATATTAAATCAAGATTCGCATCAATTTAATTCAAAATTCCTTTTAACATGCAGCAACAGCTACGGAGTGCTATCTCACTCACTCTTTCCAGCTAGTATCACATGGGCAATTCAGTTCAAAATGCACATTCGTATATCTTCGATATTCATTGTACGATTTCGACTAACTTGGATCAGATGGTGCATTTTGGCCACATTGTTGGGTGTGCAAAATAAAAATGTGATTCCCCCAAAAAGCTGCTCTAGTAATTCGTTTTTTCTAAATTGCGGGGGCGAAAGTGGGTGTGGCAAAATTTTGAAACAAACTTGATCTGCCTAGGCATAAGATGGATGTTCACACCGAATTTGGTAGCCCTAGCTCTTATAGTCTCCGAGATCTAGGTGTTCATACGGACAGATGCTGATCAAGAATATATATACTTTATGGGGTCGGAAACGCTTCCTTCTGCCTGTTACAAACATTTTAGCGACTTTAATATACCCTTTTACCCTATGGGTGCAGGGTATAAAAACTTCTAGCAGACAAATATCCATTACTTAGAATATAAGAAATACTAGATCAACTAGGAAGAGCAAAATATTTCTCGTGTCTGGACCTTATGTCTGTATTTCACCAAATAGAACTAGAAAACAAATCTCGAAATATAACATCATTTTCTACGAGCACTGGCTCATATCGCTTCACGCGATTACCCTATTGTCTAAAAGTAGCTCCAAACTCATTTATGAGAATGATGTACCTTTAGCAAAGAATTCTGCACAACCACAGATGCAAGTAAACATGCGTGTGGTGCAGTATTATCACAAGACTGCAACGGCGCGCAACATTGCTTATACATTAAGATCCTTCACACAGGGAGAAAGTAATAAATAGACTACAGAACAGGAATTATCAGCAATACATTGGGCAGTACAACATTTCAGACCTCATATCAATGGAAGGCATTTCTCAGTAAAAACAGATCATAGACCACTAGTATATTTATTTTCAATGAAGAATACAATAAACAGAAATATATTGATGGTCCAAACAAGATCATCAAAAAGACAGGGAAACATCTGAAGAAGAAAAAATTAAAATGCATGAAAATATAGATGTGCGCGGAGGAAAGCAGATTATTTTACAAATTTCAGTAAAAGATTTATATTCTAATGAAAAATTCGATTTAGGTCAATTTTTTCCTGTTAAAATATCACCACGATCAAATGGAAGGATGCCATAGAGGGACTACGCGTACCCTATTAAAAATAAAGACACTGTATTATTGGCCCAAAATGACACAAAAAATTAAAAACTATGTAAAAACGTGTTTAGACTACCAAAGAGCTAAAACTACAACACCTACAAAACACCCCAAACACAGCTTTTGACACTGTTTTAATTGATACCATCGGACCATTACCTCGAACAGAGAATGCCAATGATTATGCAATAACTATAATATGCGACCTTACAAGATATCTAGTTTCAATACCAGTGAAAGATAAAAGCGCAAAAACAGTAGCCAAAGCAATATTTGAATCGTTTATACTAAAGTACAGTCCTATGAAGACGTTCATAACAGACATGGGTACTGAGTATAAAAATTCACTTATTAATGACTTGTGCAGATATATGAAAATCAATAATATTTATCAACCGCACACCACCACTAGACTTTAGGAACAGTAGAAAGAAGTCATCGAACATTCAACGAATACATTCGTTCATACGTCTCGATTGAAAAAGATGATTGGGACGAATGGTTGAATTACTTTTACATACTGTTTCAACACTACTCCATCAACGTTACATAACTACTGTCCATATGAACTTGTTTACGGTAGATTACCAAAGAAAACTCACCGAATTTAATTCTTCAACGAAAATATATCCTTTATACAATTTAGAAGACTATGCAAAACAGTTTAAATTTAAATTACAATTAGCATATAAAAGAGCAATGTCAATGATAGAGAAAGAAAAACAAAAACGTAAAATTGAATATGATAAAAAAGATTAATGACTTAGTTAGAAATAGGAAACTTAGTACTACTTAAAAATGATTAAGGTCATAAACTAGATAAACAATATTTAGGACCCTACAAAGTAATAAAATTAGAAGATTGAAACAATATCATAATAGGAAAAAAAAAACTTTGGCAGACGAAGGCACTATAATCCTTACATGCTTTAATGGAACCGTGATTACAAACACTGAAAAACGACATCTGGTTGGCTCACTCTTCGTCCAGTTGGGAACGAGACGATAACTGTTAAAGGGCGAACCTACACAAGCCGGTCAATGTCACATTTTATGGTAATGCCTGCAGCCCTCACCAACATCACGGCCATAAGCTACATACCATCCCTGGAGTAAGTGCACAATTTTTTCCCTACAGAATATCAAACAACTCTACAGAATGTCAAAAGGCCTACAACTCACTGTGGTCGGTGAAGCTATCATCGCATCGGGCACGCTTTTATTACTTTACCTGGGATGGAGAAAAATAACCTCACCAAAGGGCCTACCGGCTCTCACCAAGCTTGTTCCATCAACAACCCACGAGCAACCGGCGACTGTTGCACCCTCTGATCTGCGGGACGCAGATCTCGGAAAAAGGGAGGAGTTAATGTCGCACACTCTACAAGTGGCCCCAACATTCCGCCACGTTACTTCCCCCACCCCTATGACCACTTGATCACCGTTTTGAGCTGCAACAATCCAATAATCTGCGGGACGCAGATCTTGAAGGAGGGAGGAGTTAACACCCCTTATTACCTTAGTAGGCTACTACTAAAATATTAAACCAGAAAAGCACACTACGGAATTGTGTATAATTGTTCACACAAGTTTCTCGTATAATTCCCAACTGATTTTAGCTAAATACTGCTGACATTCCCTATGGGGGAAGCCGAAACCAATTCATTCGAATACCAAACCAAAGTAAAGTCTAAGTGAATAAAGTACAATTGTGAACTATCTGGAAAACATAGTGTTAAGTTAAATAAAACTGTTGTTAAACTCTGAACACTGGAACCCGACTTTAACTTAAATAATATAATTCGAAGCACTTTACTAATCGACTGACTACTTAGAAGAGCAACTTTTTTTGTGAAAAAAGCTAACAGCGTGCAGCTGCATTGCAAAAATGAACACGTGTTCATGATTTCAATTCTTTTTTAGAAAGTACCGTTAGATTTTCGGTAAAAAAACAGCTTTGGGTCAACGAAGATTGGATATTTTAGAGACAAAATTTATACACTTCGCGTAAATATTTTTTCTCGAGAATTTTGAGTTTTGGCCTATGGGCGCAACCACTGTGCGCTGTTTGGAAATTACTAACAAAAAAAAAGAGTTGCAGTATATAATTTAAAAAAAAAAAACTAAAGAAATGTATAACTTTACGCACACAAAAAAATATTTTTTTAGAAAGTATATATATTTCAATAGAAACGAACAAAATTAAAATTACAAAATTACAAACAATAACTTTATGAAATCAGAAGTAGGCAAATTGTCAATATCTATCTTGCAATTGAATGTTAGATATGGAGTTGCAACAAATATGTTACAGGATATAAAGAAAAAGTTTGATTGACAAGTATGCAGAGATATTAGTAGCGTACTTTAATGAAGCACGAATTCTCTTACATAATAACAGGGAATAGTTAAATAAAACACACTGGTCTTCTGTATCTATATTATACCAATTATTTGTCAAATTTCAATAAAATTTGGTTTCAGTCCAAAAGAGGTATAATTTAAATACACCAAAGCCTCGGTTTAAGTCTTCCGATTAGCGTCTTTTCGATTTGCGTCGCATTTTAAAATTACTATTTTTTTTTCTGTTTGCGTCGTTGTGAATTCGATTTGCGTCTCACTTTCGATTTTCGATTTTTAGGTTTCCGTCCATGCGCACAGCTGTTGAAATTTTGCGTCTCTTTTTCGATTTTTAGGTTTGCATCCCTGCGCACAGCTGTTGAAATTTTGTGCTTTATTTGAGTAGCTGCGTTTTAAAGGGGGACTCCCATATTGTTCCAACGTTGTACTGTATAGCCGTATACAAGTCAGTTTCCAAAAAAGAAAGGACTTATGAACTAAATTTTGATAACAGTGAGCAGCAAAAGGAAGACTATTAATTTTGAGCAAAAGTTGGAAATATTAAAGCATCGCAAGTCAGGGGAAAAAGCTGTCGACATTGGCAGAAGTCTCGGCTTAGCAGCTACCACCATTAAAACGATTTGTAAAAGAGATTATGCCAAAATATCTCAACTTGCGCAAACTGTCGCTCCATTACAACTAAAAAAATGAAAGAAGTGCTTTGATGGCAAAAATGGAGTCTCTTCTTTGTACCTGGATAGAAAACCAAACCAGCCGAAGGATGCCCATAAGTAAAATGTTAATAAAAAATAAAGCTCTATCTATTTATAACGACCTAAAAGAAAATCAGCCATTGTCAAGTGGAAATTGAAGCTAGCAACGGCTGGTTTGAGCGGTTCAAAACTAGAGCGAATTTGCACAATGTGGCTTTAAAAGATAAACTTCACTTCACTGAAGCAAGACGTGTTTTTTGCCGCTCCGCTTAAATTCGATAATTATTGTGCTCTAAGACCGCTTAGAATTTAAATTTTTGAGCCTAATTATACACAAAATATTTCGGAGTTCAAACAATATTATTAAACTTTTTAGTGAAGTTATAATATAAACTTGCCATCATAAAGTTTAAATTGTTCAATTATTTTTTTGGACTTTTCCTGTGTGTCTACAGCTGCTCGCTTTTTGTGCTTCTCTCTTAAGTAAGAGTGTTAATTGTTGCACTCTTCGCCCTGTAACAAGTTGAGCATCTCACTACCCAAATTAACAAGTGCAGTTATATACGGTGGCTCTCCCGCTTGATTACTGCTGACGCTAAAACATTTTTATCATCTGCTTTGCCCTTCTATTCGGCTACAGTGCATACTACCTAAGTGAGATTGCCTTAACTATGCTGGCTTGCTGCATCTCAACGTGTGACAGGAGACAACTCATAGCCGAAGATCTCTATGTCTCATGCTGGCTCTGTGATAACTATGCACATATTAAATGTGCCGGTCTCACTGGGCGTGTCCGAGATACAATTAGAAAAAGGATAGGACTTAACTGGACATGTGACAGTTGTCGCACTGTGGAGCTTGAGATGAGAACATTTATGCGACAAACGCGTGATGGTTTTAAGAGTCTTCATGCTGACTTAAGCTCTTTCGTGAAGAAGTTCAATGATCTTGTGTCAAATTTCATCTCATTGAAAGTCTTGAGCGAGTCCCTAAAAGAAAAAAAAACAAACAACCTCTCTGTGGATATTTCTGCAATGCCTCTTACCCCTAATATGGAAACCACTACTCCAATTTTTGCGACGCCTCTTATTGTCGATATGCCTTCGGATGTAATTCGTCACACCAACTTTACGGAGAGCGATGCTGCCGTGAAATAATTGCTGACGGGTATGATGCTTTAACTTCTGTGGCATCAGCTGATAATATGATTGTTGTAACTGCTCCAAATGGTGCCGCTGAGGCCATCGAAACTGCTAGCACATCTGCTCCTTCTAATTCTATAGTTCCAGCAGTTACCCCAATCAATACCTTGGGCACTAGCACTGCGGCAACGTCTACGGCTTCTGTTGCTACTTATTCAACTACCGTCGCTGCTTCTACTTGCTCTATTACAGCAATTGCGCCGAAGAAGCATTTTTTTTGTGTCCCGCCTGCATGCCAACACTGCTGAAAATGATCTTATTGCTTTCATCCATAAAGCTTTTCCTGCCTCGGATATTTTAGTTAGAAAATTTAAGTTTAGTAAAGCTAGAGATATTTCTTCTTTTAAGATTTCCGTACCTAACTCTCTATTCAATTCTATTGTAGCCTCATCGTTTTGGCCTGAGCATACTGTTGTTCATGAGTTCACAGTATCTAACAATCGGCCTACTAGATCTGTTGCCTCTCTACCTACATCAAAACCATCAAAAAACTAAATTTCCTAACTCCTGAAATCAATATATCTTATCAAAATGTGAGAGGGACTGCTTAGCAAATTAACATCTCTTTATCTAAACAGTATCTCTTTTACCTCCATGTCATTGCGTTTTCTGAGACTTGGCTCAAACCAAATGTCTTAAGCTCTGAGTCTTTTTCAAGTGAATATGTGGTTTATAGAAATGATAGACTTGCGCGTCGAGGTGGAGGCGTTCTGGTTGCCATCAAATCCTAACCTTTCCAGTGAGATGGTGAGCATTGACGTCCCATACAATATCGAAACAATTTGTATTAAAAATTACTTGCCCAAACACTAATATCTTTATTATTTGCTGCTATATTCCTCCAACGTCTGACATTTCTATTTACAATCACCATGCAGTTATCTTCAAAAAAATATTTTCTCTTCTCTCCGTGATCGTGATCATTTAATCATCTTAGGTGACTTTAATTTACCTCATGTGATGTGGCAAAACCAATTGGAGGTTCCATATCTTATCCCTTCAGCACATAACGATTTTTAGGTGAGCTGTTTGACCTTCCCTTGTTTCAAATGAACTCGATAACCAACTCATCTAGCAGACTTCTTGACTTGGTATTCGTCAGTGACTCTTCATCAATTAATATTGAACGATGTCCTCCTTTATCGCTTCCCGAAGATGCATATCACCCTATTAATCTTGCTCTTAATTCTTCATCTAATATTATCCCATCTTCTCAACCTCGTTGGCGGAAATGTTTTCGCAAAACTGACTTTGCCCGCATTGACTCTATTCTGAGTAGGACAGACTGGTATAATATATTAAATGGTGTCGATTTAGATACTGCTGTTGAACGTTTTTATTCAACTCTTTATGCTGCTTTTGATGTTTGTGTGCCAAACACTGTATGTGAATACAATTCAACAAAGCCTCCTTGGTTCACACGTACCCTCTCAAATTTAAAAAATGTTAAATCAAGGTACTTTAAGCGCTTCAAAAAACCCAATCACATATCGATTATATTAGATACAACTCAGCAAAATCCTAAGTTTCTTTTATTGAACAAGCAATGTTACAATGTTTACTTATCGCGTTGCAAAGCCGATTTTTCCATAATCCAAAGCAATTTTATAAATTTGTAAATTCTAAACGGCGTTCAAATGCAACTCCTTCGTCATACTTTTTAAAGCCGAGCGTTTTGCCAACTTCTTTCAAACAACTTACTATAATTCGCTTCCTTCCACCGGCTCTTACCCCTACTATATGCACCAACCCAACCTTATTTATATGCCTAATATTTCTGAAGAATCTCTCGTAATCTGTTTAGCCTCTTTGAAGTCGTCATTTTTGCCTGGTCCAGACAACGTCCCCAGTTGTATTTTAAAGACATGCTCCCTTTCGTTAAGTGAACCTCTGTTAAGGCTTTTTACCCTCTCCATAGAAACTGGACACTTTCCCTCTTTTTGGAGTAATTCATTTATAATCCCCCTATTTAAAAGGGGAACAAATCTGACGTAGGAAACTATAGAGGTATAGCCAAACTCTCGGTTATTCCTAAACTTTTTGAAGAGTTGATTTCGATCGACCAATGCAAATCTATAATTTCTCCCCATCAGCATGGATTTATGAAGGGACGTTCATCACTTACAAATCTTCTCGAATTCAGTACATTGGTTCATGATGGCTTTCGTAATAAATCACAAACGGATGTCATCTATACTGATTTTAGCAAAGCCTTTGATAGTGTCGATCACACACTTCTGTTAAAGAAACTTGATTTGCTAGGATTTTCTCCTAATCTTTTATCCTGGTTAAAGTCGTACCTCACCAATAGAACTCAAAGAGTTTTGTTTAGATCTGTGCTTTCCAAAATGTTAATGTCATATCTGGTGTTCCCCAAGGAAGTCATCTGGGCCCACTACTATTTACTCTGTTTATTAATGATTTACCTAACGTTTTTAAATAACTCCCATGTATTTATGTTTGCAGATGATGTTAAGCTTTTGCGTATCATTTAAAGATCCAGCTCTTCATTCCATTTTTACAAGCTGAAATTAATAAGCTTAGTGAGTGGTGCATGATTAATCACCTCCATCTCAACTCACTGAAATGCTCATATATGACATTTTGTCGTCGTTCGCCGTTTCTTGCCAATTACTCCATGAATGGCGCTACCCTAAATAGAGTTTTTTTCTGTTGAAGATTTGGGTATTATTTTTGATCCCAAACTAAACTTCCTGCTTCACATTTCATCTGTGGCTAACAAAGCAACATCTTTTGCTAGGCTTTATAAAGCGTTGGTCCAAGGAGTTCAGTGATCCTTATATTGCTAAGATCTTATATACATCCCTGGTACGTCCAGTGCTTGAATATTGCTCACCAGTTTGGAGTCCTCAATATTCTATTCACCAACAACGAATTGAATCAGTCCAAAAACAATTTTTATTGTTCGCCCTACGGGGTCTAAACTGGGAGCCAACTAGGCCCCCCTCGTTACCAGAGTAGGCTTCTTCTCCTGAATCTGCCCTCTTTATCAAATCGAAGACTCGTCAACGGAATTATATTTCTTCATAAATTGCTAACTGGGGAAATAGACTCTCCCTTTTATTGGGGAAATTAGACTTTGCCGTTCCGTGTCGTCCAACACGCAATTTTGTTCCTTTAAATTTAAGAACATGCGTCTCTAATTATAGCCTACATGACCCTCTTCGAGTGGTGTGTAGTGACTACAATGAGTTTTCCTTTTTATTTCTCCTCACATATCTCCTTCTTCTTTACGTTTATCAATCCTTGCCTTCCTTCGAACTGTTCCTGCCTCCTAACTTTCCTTGTTTCTACCTTTTTTTTCGCCTTCTGCTTCTTTATGTTTTAGTTTATTCCTTTCTTTTTAATTATATTAGTTTAATTAGTTTAAGTCAATTGCACTTTGTTTAGTTGACTTTAAATAAATAAATAAAAAAAAGGAGAGTCGGCCAGTGCTGATATATCAGCTTCAGAAAAGTTTCAGATACAACTAAAAGCCATTATTGAGGAAGGTGGATATTCTAGTAGACAAGTTTTGAACGTCGACGAAACAGGTTTGTTTTGGAAACGGCTTCCGAACATATTTGTCCAAAACGGAAAAATTTTGTCCTGGATTTAAAGCTAGCAAAGATCGCTTAACACTTCTTCTGGGAGGAAATGCAGCAGGATACTTTAAATTTAAACCATTGTTAATCTACCAATCGAAAAATCCGAGAGCACTTAAAAATGTTGCAAAAAGTGAGCTTCCTGTTTATTGGCGTGGAAATAAAAAGGCATGGATGACAGCTTCTCTATTTAAAGACTGGATGCACCACTGTGCTGTTCCTGAGCTAAGACTTTATTGTTCTTCGGAAAAGATTGACTTTAAAGTTCTCTTATTATTTGACAATGCTCCAGGACATTCTATATTTTGTGATGAATTTCCCGAAAATATAAAAGTAATTTTTATGCCGCCTAGCACTACAGTGCAGCCACGGTTGTACTGCCGATAGTGGTTAAGACCTTTATTGAAGTTGCTTGTAGGTATTGTTTTTGATTAGGATACCAGTTCCTCCGTGAGCCTTGCCGTCTGGTTGATTTGTTGCGTAGAATGCATATTTAGGTATTTGAAAGTTGTTTTTATTTGTAAGGTGTGTGTTCCGATAGCAGCGTGATATCAATAGTTTTGCAGCGAGTTTCGGTTTCGCATAAGATCCTGCATGCAATTTTGCTTGAACGTCATGAAATTTGTCATATTTTGATTGAACTAAGTCAACAACGTTTGGATTGCTGGTCAAGAACGGATGGCCTTGGCCGCGATAGATGGAATAGTAACGGGATCTACCGAAGGAGTGGGGTGTAAATTTCCATTGCGCAGCACACTTGCATATGTTATACCAGTGGTAGTTGCAGTTGAACTTACAGCTTCTAAGGAACCTTCAAGAAAATTTGCCGAGTTCCGTTGTGGATCGTCGTCCAGGCGGGTAGTATCATCCTCACCTGGATTACAGAACTCAAATTGTCACTCCGAGGGTTAAGGCTGTTAACTGATCTCTAGTGGGGCGGCACCACCACTACGGTCAGGGCTCATGGGCTAGAGGTTTGGGTGGGTCAAGGAATGCCCAAGGATCTTCGTTTAGATGGGTAGTGTCGTCTTGCCCTGAACTAGGAGTCCTTAAAGGATATCCCTGGGGTTAAGAAAGGTTATTCGAAACTAGTCGGTTGACTCCAGTACTAGAATCGAGATGTTAATGAATAGGCGGGGAATGGGTAATAGGCCGAAGAGCGACAGGCCTTGCTAGTTTATGGACAGGTCAAGGTATCCTTAAAGATCTTCGTTTAGGCGGATAGTGCCGTTCTCGCCTCAACTAGGAGTCTTTAAAGGGTATCGCTGGGTGGGTGTTGTAACTATTCCATTTCACTTTACCTCATTTATTTAATTAATTTGTTTTCATTTCTTTTCTCCACTTATTTAAATTTACACTACGTAAGCTTGACTGTACCAGATCAATCTCTTCCCCAATGCTTACCTCCACGCTGCTACAACCCATGGACCTGGGCGTAATTTCCACTTTTAAGAGTTACTACCTAGGCCGAACTTTTAAGCAACTTCTGCAAGCAACTGACGATAATGATAATCTTTCCATGTCAATGTTTTGGAAGCAGTACAACATCAAAATGGCAATCAAAAATAAAAGTCTTTCTTGAGAAGAGGTCAAGACGTCATGCATGAATGGAACTTGGCGAAAAATATGGCCAGAATGCGATTCCAAAAATATTAAAGACCATAATGATATTACAAACGTTTGCAAAGAGCTTGCTGACTTAGCTGCTGCAGTTGAATTTGATGGAATGGGAGAAGAAGACATTAATGAGCTGTTGTCATCAAATGAAGAAGAGCTGGACAATTAAACTTTGCTTGCCATTGCTGCGGACAATGCTTTAGAGGATAATGTTGAAACAAGTGATTTCATACCAGAAAAAAAAAGAACAGATGCAAAAATATCTAATGCAATGCAATTGATTGCCCAAGCCATGGATATTTTTGCTGATAATGATCCAGACGAAAAAAAAAGTTTAACCGTTGCAACAACTGTTGCTGTCGCTGTTAATTGATGCAAGGATATTTATAAACAACAAAAAACTGATAAAATTCAACAAACGTTAGACCAATATTTAAAGAAAACAGAAAAAGAACTAATTCCAGCGGATGAAATTGTTTAACTCTAAAAGCTTGTAAAGCTGTTGTCCTATATAGATTTATTATTTTTTTAAATGACTTATATGTGAAAAAATAAAATAAATTTCATTTTGAATTCATTATTTATAAGATTTTAAATAACTATCAATAACAATTATCGTTTACATTAAAATTTTTCTTTTGGAACCAATTAATTGAAAATCAAAGCAAATGCAAAGAGAATCGTATTTCAATTTGCGTCGTTTCGTTTTGCGTTCCATTTCTCCAATCCCTATTAACGATGTTAACCGAGGCTTTGGTGTATATCAATACCGACAATCTTAACTACCCCTTTGACAATTGGAACCAGTGAGGAATTCAATAAGGACCAGAAAGATATAGATTCATCAGAGGAGTACCAATCACAAAGTAACATTGATACAGAAATTAAAGAAAAAGATCTACATGATTTAACTATACCTGCGGTAATAGAGCTACCCGTAGTAGCCCATTGGCCAGATTCCGACACAATTTCCACGATAATAAAACAAAAATAAGTAATCATGGGATTCAACCAATGTTGAATTTATGAATACTGCATCTTGAAGCATCCTTGTAATCCAATCCTTGGATTTTAACGGATTTCGACAGTAAAGCTGAAAACCTACGTAGTTTTCTGGATGCATTAAAAATTATAAAATCAATACAGGACACACATAAACTATTAGCTCTTTACATAATTAAATCAAAACTAAAAAGGACCAGCTAAAAATAAAGTAAGCACTGAGAATACGGTAGATCAAGTAATCACCAAACTCAAAGCTGACGTTAAGGGAGAGTCAATTGACAATATATCTGCAAGATTATCGAATCTTTCGCAGAAAATCAAGACACCTAACGTATATACCCAGGAAATTGAAAAATTAGCTAAGTCTCTAGAGATATAGACTCATATATTGAAAATGAATATACCGTAGAATAAGCTAAATTATTAAGTACCAAACAGGCTGTACAAGCAATGAAGAAAAATTGCTTAAATAAAGATGATATAACAGTTATGCGTTCTCATCCATTTAACAATGTGGACAAATCAATAGCTGCATATATTGAAACATCTAATAATGTAGCCGAAGAAACTAATACTATTATGTATTACCAAAATTACTCACAGCGCGGTGTAAATCGCGGTCGTGGTAAGTATATGGGTCGTCACTATAACAGATATAACAATCAAGTACGAATTACACAAAGTAACTCGGAAAACCCTCAAACCCCCTTGAACAACTGATCATAAAAGTCTAAATTATAAGCCACTAACACAACTAGTAGATACTAGAGCTAACATATCAATTATTAAAGATAATAGCTTATGTTCTGAAATAAATCAAAATTTTAAAACAACCATAACAGGGAATTGGTCTGGGAACAATAAAATCAATTGGACTATCTACAATTGATTTACTATTCGATTATTTCATAATCAGTCACGACTTTTCAAGCAGTCCATAATAAATTTCCCGGTACCATGTGACGAAATTTTGGGACTTGACTTTATTAGAAAATTCAACTGCATCATAGATTATCACAACGATGAATTAATACTTAAACCGCAATCGCTTACATACCAAATACTTGTACTACTATTACACAATGATATTGACAATTCAATATTGTTACCAGCAAGGTCAGAAGTTTAGAGAAAAATCACACTTCAAACAAATGAAGATACTGTTTTAATACCAAATCAGGAAATTCATCCTGGGGTAATAATAGCTAACAAATTCGGGAAAGCAAAAATATGGCGTCTAGTAGTGGATTATCGGCAAATAAATAAATGAAGCAAGCCAGTCGTCCCTGCCGACATTAAGTATACCCTGTACCAACTAGTTATATTAAATCAAGATTCGCATCAATTTAATTCAAAATTCCTTTTAACATGCAGCAACAGCTACGGAGTGCTATCTCACTCACTCTTTTCAGCTAGTATCACATGGGCAATTCAGTTCAAAATGCACATTCGTATATCTTCGATATTCATTGTACGATTTCGACTAACTTGGATCAGATGGTGCATTTTGGCCACATTGTTGGGTGTGCAAAATAAAAATGTGATTCCCCAAAAGCTGCTCTAGTAATTCGTTTTTTTCTAAAGTGCGTGGGGCGGAAGGGGGCGTGGCAAAAATTTGAAACAAACTTGATCTGCCTAGGCATAAGATGGATGTTCACACCGAATTTGGTAGCTCCTAGCTCTTATAGTCTCCGAGATCTAGGTGTTCAAGCGGACAGACGGACATGTCTCCATGCTGATCAAGAATATATATACTTTATGGGGTCGGAAACGCTTCCTTCTGCCTGTTACAAACATTTTAGCGACTTTAATATACCCTTTTTACCCTATGGGTGCAGGGTATAAAAAACTTCTAGCAAGACAAATATCCATTACTTAGAATACGTTAGAAATACTAGATCAACTAGGAAGAGCAAAATATTTCTCGTGTCTGGACCTTATAACCGTAAGCTTCACCAAATAGAACTAGAAAACAAATCTCGAAAATATAACATCATTTTCTACGAGTTCGGGCTCATATCGCTTCAAATGCTGACAACTTCACTGTTCAAAAGCAGCTCCAAACTCATTTTTATGAGAATGATGTACCTTTAGCAAAAGAATTTCTGCACAACCACAGATGCATTAAAACATGCGTGTGGTGCAGCATTATCACAAGACTGTAACGGAAAAAAGTGCAACATTGCTTATACATTAAGATCTCTT
>JAECWY010000790.1:0-38807 GCA_018151275.1 Drosophila prosaltans
TAACCGAATTATAATAACTAAATAATAGCAAATAATTCCCATATTGTAAACGCATGTGACCCATAATTAATAAGTAAATCTTGGGTAACCCTCTCATAGCAGTTATTGGCTATCAATTCATTGAGTACCCCTGCTAGGGTCAGCAATAATCAATCAGTTGCTGACCTAGCAGCTACGTAATGAAAGGTGGAGCTAAAATGACCTATGCAGCGGGGCCTATATAAGTAGAGTCTAGTTCTTAGGCTAATTAGAATTCAATATCTGTAAGCAACGGGTGTGCATCGCTGTGTCTTTGGCCCCCAGTTACAATATAAATTCTCAACCCTTCGTGGTCCACCCAATTCAAGTGTTGGCTGCGACAGCCCTATGCCACTAGATTATGTTCTAGGGGCATCCTTTTTATAAACAATAAAATATAAATAAATATACATATACATATATATATACCCTGCAATTCTACTTGCGTTTTTATTTCGAAACATTTTGGTAACCCCGACTTTGGTCAACAAGGCGACCAATATAAACAACGCGCAAAAGGACTTTGGTCAACAAGGCGACCAATTTAAACAACGCGCAAAACGGTCTTTGGTCAACAAGGCAATAAGATAATCGACGTATTAATACTACGCTTTGGAAAAATTGATATTCCTTTGCGAGGGCACGGGTTTGCAGTCTGGCATCAATCCGGGGTCCCGAAAATTCGTAGCAATTGATCACTTGGTGATAATTGCATTAGTGTATACAAGTCAACGTTCCGACTGTATACCAGGAAACAATTACTTCTGTTTGTGAGACAATTGACCGAGTCACCACTTTGTCACCTAGTCAATTGGGCGACTAGAATCACAGCAGAAAAATATACAAAGCTAATGTGCTGTGTTGTTGATACATTTTAATTGATTCCACAAAATACATATACATTCTGCGGGTTTGACAAGTAAATCAGTATTGTATCAATTGGTTATTATTATTATTATTATTATTACGCAATAATTGTGGAGCAATTCTACGCTGTCAGCAGTTTAGGGGGCAGCAAACCTAAAAATAAAACCCCTTATGCGGCACGTACTGACCTATGTCACTGTGATAGACGAGTCAGCATAAATTTATTTTGCATTGCAATAATAAATTAAACGTCGATTGGGTAAATTAAATATTTACTAGAACAATCAGCCGGACCGTAATTAAGGTCTGAATAATTTACACAAAAGAGCACTAGTGATAAACGCATAATGTGGTACCTAAAGGCAAATCTTTCCGGAGAAGCGGAAAGGTTAATAAGGCATCTGGAATTAACAGAAGCCAATTATGACACGGCTTGGAAAATGCTGCAAGAACGATTCAGCAATAAGCGTGTGTTGGTTACGGCAGTTTTCGAAAGGTTATTTGATTATCCTAACATTGGAAACGACGCTCTGTCAATAAAGAATCTTCATGATAATATTCATGAATCATTTCAAGCCTTAAAGAATATACGCATTGACACAGAAACTTCGGATTCTATTATAATTTTCCATATGAGGAGAAAATTGGATAGACTTACCCACACTTTATATGAACAATCCCTTTCCGATACAAGGGAATTGCAGAAGACCAAGGAATTCCTTGCATTTTTGGAACAACGTTTCCTTGCCCTAGAGGCGATTGGTACCAAGCAAACCAGGGAAAGGCAAAAAATATGTGCATCAGCGTCTGGCGCAAACTCATCTTCATATCCGTTCTGCAGTAAGTTAAATCACAAACTGTTTCAGTGTGATAAATTCAAAACTAAATCTGCAGCAGAACGGTTAAACTGGGTACAGCGACAGAGAATGTGTGTCAAGGGATGCTTAAAATGCGATAAAAAACATAATACATTGTTACATTTGGGAAACAACAACTTGAAACCAAATATAACAACCGCGACCTCAGCTGCGTCCACATATGGATGCCAGAAAAATTACACCTTACTGGCGACAGCCAGGGTGATTGTGAAAGGAACCAATGAGCGAGAAGGAGAATTTCGTGCGCTCCTAGATAGTGGGTCCCAGGTTAAACTAATCTCAGAGAGATTAGTAAAGCAATTATCATTGAGAATAGAAAAGGCATCGCTACGAATCGAAGGAGTAGGAGGGCAACCACAGATCAGCAGATCCAGAGTAAAAGTTCTTGTGAAATCATAATACATCGATTGCAGTACAAGAGTGGAAACATTTGTGTTACCGCACATTGTCGCAGATCAACCCACTGAAGCAATAACTCAGATGTTTGACCTGCCGAAAAACATACACCTGACAGATCCCAACTTCAACAAAACTAGTAAATTCGACTTATTACTAGGAGCAGATCACCATTTCTCGATTCTACTACCTGGACAAGTAAAACAGAATAAGCGTCCAACTCTCCAAAATTCAGAATTTGGTTGGATCATTGCTGGAAAGATAAATATGGCTACATCTGTACCTGCTACTTGTATGGTGGCGACCAAGCCTGATGAACTGTTGGAGCGTTTCTGGAAACTGGATACCTTAAAAAATATACAAAGGTCCAGAGGAAGAATATTGCGAAAAGCATTTCTTGGACAATTTACATGAAGCTGCGGATGGAAGATTGGTTGTAAAACTGCCATTCGCTGAAGACTCTTCATCGTTAGGGGAGTCTCGTGATGTGGCGGTTAGGAGGTTCCTATCAATGGAAAATAGGATGAGCCCAGAAATAAAGGCTGAATATGTGAAGTTCATGAAGGAATATGAACAGCTTGGACACATGAAAGAAGTATTGCGAGAAAGAATACCAAAGCAGCATTACTTCATACCTCATCATTGTGCACTTAAACCTGATAGTACCACAACAAAATTAAGAGTGGTATTTGATGATTCATGTAAAACATCTTCAGGAAAGTATTTCAAAGATATCTTGTACCCAGGACCAGTGGTACAAAGTCAGCTATTTTCAATCCTACTGAGGTTTAGGACACATAAATATGTCTTTACTGCGGACATAGAGAAAATGTACCGGCAAGTGTGGATTAATCCAGATGATCAATTCAACCAAATGATTGTCAGGAGATACAGCCCAAATGAGAAACTAAAATATTATCGTTTGAAGACAGTCACACATGGAACAACGTCGGCTCCGTTCCTCGCAACAAAAAGTTTGGAATATTTGGCAATTAAAAACAAGGAAAAATTTTCCGCTGGAGGAACAACACTAAAGAATGATTTCTATGTGGATGATTGCCTTACCGGAGCAGACAGCTTGGCAGAAGGACTGCAAATCAGGCAAGAACTGGTTAAAATCCTGAAACCAGCCGGATTCAATCTAAGAAAATGGTGCTCAAACATCCCAAAGGACAACACATGCAGTAGCATTAATTTAGGTGATGCACTGGATCAATTAAGTGTGAAAGCTTTAGGCATAACTTGGATGCCTAAAGAGGACAAGCTTTGTGGAAAGGCCCAGCGACACATGAGAGGAATCACAAGACGTGTAATCCTATCAGAAATAGGGCAAATATTTGATTTATTGGGACTATTTGTGCCTGTGGTCGTACGTTCCAAAATCCTACTGCAACACATAGCGTTCATAAAATTGGAAATGGATGCCGAGTTACCAGCTAATCTGGAAAATCAGTGGGAAGCATATCGTGCGGATTTGCAAGAATTAAATCAAATGCAAATGCCCAGGCACATATACGATAGAAAGGTGCCAACTACGCGTCAAATACACACTTTTGTAGGCGCTTCAGAAAAGGCATATGGATCTGCTGTATACATCCGGGCTACATACAAAAACGGACCGATTTCCGTGAGACTACTATGCGCAAAGTCACGAGTAGCTCCATTGGAAAAGCAATCATTGCCGCGTCTTGAGCTATGTACAGCAGTGCTGGGAGCAAAACTTACAAACAGAGTTCGACACGATCTCCAAATGGAAGCAAAAAATGTTGAAGCCATTCTGTGGTCAGATTCAACAATTGTATTGTCATGGATTAACTCTCGGGCATCTTATTTTCATACGTTTGTGGCAAACAGACTCACAAAAATACATGCTGTCTCCAATCCAACACATTGGCGGCATGTATCGTCAGCCCTGAACGTGGCAGATGTTCTATCAAGAGGGATACCAGCATCTCAATTAAGTACGCACAATTTATGGCTATATGGACCATTATTGTTGCACGGGCCACGATCCCGCTGGCCAGTACCTTTCTCTCTTCTGGACGTTGACGCGTACAATGCGCAGTACGTTCAAGTGGTCCAAGCGACACCAGGACAAAGCCTGTTACGCGCGAACCCTATCAGACAGCATGCAAAAACGAAGTCGCGTGGACAACGGACGACAACTAAAATAATAATTAAGACTAACTACTAGATAGATAACTTAAAATAGTTATAGAGAACTCTGATCCGATTACAGAATAAAGGCGGTTGTAGTCGGAACAGAGAACTCGGAAAGGTTCATGCAAAGAATAGTTAGAAGTACAGCGTGTTAAAGTTAAAGGGACATAATTTCGGGTTAGTCTACAAGGTACAGATAGATTGACCTGGTTAAGTAAATTAGGACAATCTATTTGTCCATTTAGAAGCTTATGAATAAACAAAGTACCAAGCATTACTCTACGATTAAGTAAGGAGGGAAGGTTAATTAGAAGAAGTCTTTTAGAATAAGAGGGCAAGTTAACATTTCGATCCCAGTTTAAACCACGAAGAGCAAATATTAGAAACTGTTTTTGAACAGATTCAATTTTAACTTGGTGTGATCCATATTGTGGAGACCAAACACATGATCCATACTCCAAAATGGGGCGGACCAGTGAAATAAAAAGAGTTTTGGTTGTGTAAGGATCGTCAAACTCTTTCGACCATCGCTTAACGAAACCAAGACAACTCATGGCTTTATTGACAGTGATATTAATATGACGAGTAAAATTTAATTTGTGGTCCATGAGTACACCCAAATCATTAATCTCGTTCAAACGTTCAAGTGGGGTATTATTGAGATAATATACCACTAATTGAAAAGAGGATCTATGAAATGACATGACATTACATTTTGAAACATTAAGGTTTAATAAGTTAATTTCACACCAAGTTTGAAAGTTATTAAGATCGACTTGAAGCAGACGTGGAGAGCTTAAGTCTTTAAAACTAATACAAAGTTTAACATCATCAGCGTACATAAGCACGCGAGAGTAAGTTGCAACTGACGGAAGGTCATTAATGAAAAGCGTAAAAAGCAGTGGTCCTAGATGGCTACCTTGTGGCACCCCCGAGGTCACATTGATGGTCTTCGAAAGATAAGTTTTAAATAAAACTTTTTGTGTACGGTTATTAAGATACTGAGAAATCCCAATTAAGCAGAAGGCTTGGAATCCCAAGTTCGTTCAGCTTGAACAAGTGCAGTGTATGATTGACAGAATCAAAAGCCTTACTGAAGTCAGTATAAATGACATCAGTTTGCAATGCATTCCTGAATCCCTCGATCGCTAAAGAAGTAAACTCTAAAAGGTTAGTGGTTGTAGATCTACGTTTCATAAACCCATGTTGAGAAGATGAAAGAATAGAACTACAGAAATGTTGCAGTTGAGAAGTTATAATTTTCTCAAATGCCTTCGGAATAGCGGACAATTTGGAAATACCCCTGTAATTAGAAGCTACGGATTTATTACCCTTTTTATGCAAAGGAATAATAAAAGATTCTTTCCAAATGGTTGGAAAAGAGGAAGTTTCAACGGACAAAGTAAATAACCATCGGAACACACTGATACTTCAGAACGGAAAACCAAGGTATTCAGCATGGCAGCAGTGAACAACAAGGCTCAAAACGAAATGGATAATACGTGGATATACCAAATAAACCACAAGAATTCATTCTACCGACTGCAGCGAATCGTCGCATACGTTCGCAGGTTCATCAGCAAGCTTAACAGGCGTGCAACAACGCAGCTTGAAGTAGAGGAATTGGAGAAAGCACGCAGGATCATTATCGAATAAATCCAAGAATCGGAGTACGCTTATGAGTTGCGTCACCTGAGGCAACGTCCAGAACAACCACTCCACAGTAAAAGTTCTGTGGCAACATTACCACTAATATTGGACGAAAACTCTACCATTAGAGTAGCAACTAGATTGCAATAAGCTCCCATACCAAGGGATACAAGGAACCCGTATTTACTTCCCTACGGGGATCCTATTGTAAAGATGATCCTGCAGAAGCTACATGAAGAAAACATGCATTGCGGGCAAGATGCTCTTCGTGGTATTGCTCGACAGCATTATCACATTATCAAGATCAAGTCAATGATCAGAAATGTAATCCAAAATTCTGTAACGTGCACAAGATTTCGGCCACAACTATTTAAACAAGTCATGGGAGATCTACCGGAGCATCGAGTCGCACAAGCTCGACCGTTCCTTAACGCAGGTATTGACTACTGCGGACCTCTCTGGATTCACCACAAGGTGAGAGGAAAAAGGCCAGACAAGGCATTTCAGAGTTCAATTCAGATTGAACTCTCAACCTTGCCGGTCGTGTTTTTCTGGGCGCTCTCACTATTAATTCTTTCCTGCTTATATCGCGAATTTTTATTTTGTCAAAATTGCTTAAAAGCTTTTTTAATTAATTATCTATCACAATTAATTGTTCTTTCGTTTCGATTTGTTGCTAAACATTGCTAAACATCGTTTGTGCTTTACCTGCATGCACTCGCGATCTCTTCTGTACACAGTGTTGTTTGCGTGTTCTTGCTCTCTTTTCTATATTTGCTTGTGTTAGCGCCCGTTATTCTCGCGTTAGTTAATCTCGCGTTTGTGATCTGTTTTGTGTTGTGCGTTCACTGTGCTCTTAACTTTTTTCTCTTTCGTCTTGAAAGCAGCTGCTGCACCTTAACCCTTGTGTGGGACTTTTGGTTCGTATACGCCCTATTTTTTACATAAATCTTTTTTTACTTCTGTTAGTTTATTTTTCTGTTATTAATATTTACTATTAATAAAATTGAGTATAATCTAACAATGTCGGTCTGCTCAGATAAGAAGTGCCCTCACCCTCTCAAAGACCAGGAAGATTTTTTTGCTTTGTTGGCTGTGTGACAACGTTATGCATTTTAAATGTGCTGGTTACACAGTCAAGGTAAAAGACAGCCTCGGAAATGGTGGGGCCTCAAATGGAGTTGTGAAGCGTGTCGGGATGCCGAGAGAGATGCATGTATTCATGAGGCGCACTCGTGAGGGATTTAAAAACCTGTCGGCTGGTCTTATGAAGCTTCGGGATGAGTTTTCATCACTGGAAACTCAGTTTAATAGTTTTAAACTATTAAACGAATCCCCGAAGCGAAAGAAGACCATCCCTAGGAATTTGTCCCCCGGTCCGTCAGTGTCTCTTACTCTCGCTGCTCCGAACACGACTCATGACTCAAACACACCGAATTCACGGCACTTGATATTGTTTAAAAGTCCGATTTCATCCAATTGTGTGGATTCCATTGGAATTTCCCCCGGTAATGGAATCACACAAGTTACCGCGATATCAGGTGTAGTCTCTGATTTGTCCGGGCGAATATCCTGCCCCAAGGATATTCCCAATCAGATACTGACAAGAGGGGCTCGTAAAGCATTGTCCTGTGCCTGCTGGTGTGTCGAGTTCACTTGTCGGTATACCACCCAAAAAACAGATATTTTTTTCGAGGCTTGACCCTAACACTACATCTGACGATGTCTTAGCCCATATACGGGCAAAAACTCAGGCCTCAAACATAGCGGTGGAAAAATTTAGGTTTTCATATACCCGTGACATCTCGTCATTTAAAGTAAGTGTTCCGCCTAATCTTTTTGACCAAATTTGTAGAAAAGATTTTTGGCCGAAACACCTTATTATAAAGGAGTATACGACGAAAAAGAGAAATCGGCCTCCGATTCGACTGCCCTCTGCTATCACCCCGTCTTCTAATAATAAACTTCTACCTTCTTCTGGTACGTCAGCATCTACTGACGGGCCAAAAAACTAACTATGTCCCTTATTCTGGCCTACCAGAATGTTAGAGGACTTAAATCTAAGAGTCTAGACAGCTCTTTGTAGATAGTCTATCCTTTGATTTTCATGTTCTTGCTTTTACAGAGACGTGGCTCAAACCAGATATTGCTGACGCTTCGGTTTTTTCCACTAAATTTTCAATTTATTGAAAAGATCGGATTATCCGCAATGGTGGTGGTGTGCTTATTGCTGTCGATTCAACTTTTCCATCTGAAATTATTCAGTTAACTTCCTCTCATGAAATTGAGTTTATTAGTGTCAAAATTTCACTTAAATCTTTTTGCACTTATGTTACTTGCTCTTACATTCGACCTCTTTCCGACTTAATTACATATATTAATCACTTGGAAGCAATTCAAGCAGTTTCTTCACTTCTTTCTGATAGAGATACCCTCATCGTTCTTGGTGACTTTAATTTACCAGATATTTCTTGGTCCCTTTCTGATGAGTCCTCAGTGTTGTTGCCCTCCTCGTCACATTGCCACATTGATGGTCTGTTTGATTTATCACTTACTCAAATTAATCCTGTACGCAATTCAATTAATAGATCACTTGATCTTTTATTTGTGTTGGACTCCTCCAACTGCGTCGTTTCCAGGATTGATCCTCTCGTTTTACCAGAAGACAAATTTCATCCAACCTTGGAGGTAACAATTGACCTTTCTATTTGTGCGCCGACCTACAATACTCATCCGGTAACAAGAAGCCGCTGCTTTCGTAAGACTGACTTTGTCAGACTTAATAATATTATTTGGAACCTTGATTGGTCATATCTGTACAATTGTACAACCATGGACTCTGCTATTCATTATTTCTATAATATGCTTGATTCCGTTTTTAAAGTTTGTGTTCCTCTCGGTAGATCAGTTCGGTCTAATAAACCCCCCTCGGGAGCTGTCCAATTTAAGAAATGTTAAGTCGAGATATTATAAGAGTTATAAAAAGGCAGGTCGTCCATCAGATTTTTCTAAATATGCTATTGCTCGTTCAAATTTCATGAAGCTAAATACAAAATGCTACAAGGATTATCTTCGGCGATGTAAACTTCAGTTTTACAGTGATCCTAAGCAGTTTTACAACTTTGTGAAATAACACTGCGGACAGTGATCAGCCCATTGCCGATATGTTTGCTGATTTTTTCAAAACAACCTATTCCTTAACGGAATACCACTTAAACTCTCCGTATCCTTATGATTTAAAAAAGTCAAATTGCATATTCAATCCTTTAATTGACGAAAGTTCGCTTCTCAGCGTGCTTAAGCAAGTCAAACCTGTGTACGCGCCAGGTCCCGAAGGGATTCCTGGTTGTGTACTCAGATTTTGCGCTGAATCGTTATGTAAGCCTATTCAGAAATTATTCTCGTTGTCCGTTGAAACCTCCGCTTTCCCGTTGATTTGGAAGGAATGATTTATAATTCCTCTCCATAAAAAGGGTAGTAAGTCTGATGTTTCTAACTATAGGGGTATTTTCAAGTTGTCCGCTATTCCAAAAGCTTTTGAAAAAATTGTAACTTTTCAATTGCAACATTTTTGTATTTCTATAATTTCACTAGCCCAACACGGTTTCGTGAAACGTAGAGCAACAACCACTAACCTTTTAGAATTTACATCTAGGACAATCAAAGAATTTGAAAGTGCAAAGCAAACTGGTATCATATATACAGATTTCAGTAAGGCTTTTGACTCTGTTAACCATAAGTTATTGCTTATAAAGTTAAATGCCGTTGGCTTTCCAAATATTCTACTCCGTTGGATTCGTGAGTATCTGACAAGTAGAACACAAAAGGTCTTATTTAAGTCTTCCTTTTCCAGATGCATCAATGTGACTTCGGGGGTGCCCCAGGGTAGTCATCTTGGTCCGTTGCTGTTCACCCTTTTCATAAATGATCTTCCTTCCGTCTTGCATCATTCACATGTGCTCATGTATGCTGACGATGTTAAGCTTTGCCTTAGCTATAGCAATATGGTTTCGTCCAGTAGATTGCAAGCTGATCTTAATAGTTTTCAGTGTTGGTGTCAGCACAATCTTTTAAACTTAAACACCACTAAGTGCAAGGTAATGTCGTTCTATAGGACCTCTCCTCAAATGATGACATATTCCTTGAACAACACTCCATCAGAACGCCTTGATGAAATGAATGATTTAGGTGTACTCATTTATCGTAAATTAACCTTCAACTCCCATATCTCTACGATAATCGCTAAAGCCACAGGCGTTCTTGGTTTTGTCAAGAGATGGTCGAAAGAATTCGACGATCCTTACACTACCAAAATTCTCTATACCTCTTTGGTCCGTCCTATTTTGGAGTACGGATCATGCATATGGTCACCTCAATATGAATCACACCAAATTAGAATTGAATCCATTCAAAAACAATTTCTGCTTTTTGTTCTTCGTGGTCTTAACTGGGATCGCAATGTCAACCTGCCATCGTACTCTAGTAGGCTTCTTTTAATTAACCTTCCTTCTCTTACTAACCGTAGAATAATGCTTGGTGTTATCTTTATGCATAAGCTCCTAATTGGTGATATTGACTCGTCTGAGTTATTACACCAAGTTGATCTTTCGGTACCATCTAGGCCTACTAGAAACTATATTCCCTTATCCCTTGCACACTGTACTACTAACTATGCATTGCATAATCCATTTCGAGTCCTGTCGGCTGATTATAATCGACTTTATCGTGTGATCAGCACATAGCTCTCTTTATCAGTACTAAAATCTTTTATCATTTCCTACTTAGCTCGTAAATAGCTGTAGCTTTCGTTATTTGTCTGTTTATGTCAACTGTTCCCCGCGACTCGTGCCGTACGTCATGCGGTTTGCGGTCGGTTGGGCGGGAGGTTGTGGGCACTTAGTGCACCCGATGGGATTCGCGCGTAAAAAAAAAAAAAAAAAAAAAAAAAAAAAGGCATACATAGCTGGGTTCGTATGCTTTGCAACTAAGGCTATACATTTGGAACTGGTGGGCGACTTATCCACATCCTCATTTTTGGGCGCCCTACAGCGCTTCATAGGAAGACGAGGAAAATGTCAAACACTCCATTGAGACAATGCTACAATCTTTGTAGGAGCGCACAACCAATTGAAAGAACTGACTGAGTCAATCCACTCCGAGAAGGCCTTAAGTGCTATTTTTGAATTTGCTTTCAAAAAGGAGTACAGTTCAAATTTCATTCCGCCACGTTCACCACATTTCGGAGGCTTATGGGAGGCAGTAGTAAAATCAGCCAAACACCTGATCCTCAAGAATGTGTCAACAGCGAATTTAACATTCGAACAGCTGTCAACAATCATTGTTAATGTGGAAGCAGTACTCAACTCACGGCCATTAACTCCAAACTCAAATGACCCAAACGATTTATTGGCGAGCCATTAGTAGCACAGCCAGATGCAGAAACGGTCCAAAGAAAATCATTACCCGAACAATGGGAGTTAGTTCAGAGGTTGAAACACACCTTCTGGACACAATGGTCACAAGAGTACTTGCAGGAACTACAGAGTGCTTCCAAGTGGAAGAAACCATACAACAATGTCAAGGAAGGAACGATGGTGATCCTAAAAGAAGACAACGTGCCAATGCTACAATGGCCAATTGGACGAATCATCAAGAAATACCCTGGTCCCGATGGATATGTGAGGGTGGTGGATGTAAAAATTGCTAAAGGAATCTTCAAACGAACGATTCACAAATTGGCTCCACTACTTCCAAACGCAGAGCCAGGCGAAAAGCGAAAGTTGGACAGTACAGATGAAGATAATGGGCAAACAACAAAGAACATGGAGGACACTGGCTCTGGCGCCACTGGCTCTGGCGCAGTCAGTAAACATAACACAATTTGACGATAAACCAGGCATATACTACGAAAAAATTGGAACATCTCAATTTACTGGATCTGACTGGACCATTATTGCGTATTATGATTTAAATACGAATTTGGAAGAAATTGAGTCATATGCCAACAGATTAAAACGAGTAGGAGACATGTGTTCAACTACTATCTCCACCAGAGCCATGTTTTGCGATGCAACGGCACTTGCATCACATCTTCGACGAAATAATAACAGGAAATGAATTTCTGCACATAAGCGGATGAAACGAGCTACATTGGAAATCGTTGGGTCCATCGCCAAAGGAATATTTGGCATTCTGGACTCAGAATACGCGGAAGAAATGTCACAAAAGATCAAAAAGGTGAAAGTCAATGACCTATCAAATACGGTATCAGACGCAGTAAAGTTACTCCAGTGGTACATTACCATGACCACTCAACTATCTTTGATAGCGGCAAACTTGCAACGCATACAGGCAGAGTTTACCCATGTCTACTGTCTCCGAAACAACTACACCAGCAGGCGGCACAATTAAGAGCTCATCTTCCACCAGGATTGGCGTTGCCAGGATCGGACACTGAAATAATGCCATTATATAAACTCATGAAGGCGGAAGGAACTATAGTGAAGAATCATGCGATCTTTAAGATCACCTTGCCTCACGTATTCACTGAGATCCTGGAGTTATATAACTTAATTCCCATTCCGGCAACCGGCCATCATGGAATCATGATCATGGATGTTGAAATCCCAATTATCGCAGTAAATAGGTACAGAGATCAGTACATTGGTTTGTCAACAAACAACTTTCATTACTAATAGTAGCTGCGAGTTTCAATTGTTTAGAGAAAAGACGTCAACAATGTGCCATATCAAGCAAACCAACAAGGCGTTTGTATGGTACGACCTGCACTACAAAAATCGCTGGATATTTGCGACAAAATCGCCGATGGAACTATTAGCAGTATGCGATGACAATATGATCAGCGTGACCATTAATCAAGGAGATCTTCTATTTATGGATCCAGGGTGCACACTAAAACACCCCGCACTTCAAGTTTCTGGTCACCGTGTGGAAACTACCGGATTGCTGAACTTATCATATGCACGATTTGGTAACTTCTGATATGGCACAATACCAAATCTAACCAAGGCCACCTTGATGAACAATACTTTGCAATTAAGCTCTCAGGAACTAGAGAGTTTAAGCAATCAACTATTAGCCACGACCCAGATGAAAGTACCAAATCAACTTGAAGTACCCCTCTACCACCATTACATCTCAAGTGTAGCGCTGGCAACATCCATAATATTACTGGTTGCATATGTAATAAAGGTGTGGAGTACAAAGAGACCCGTCAACCTTCAACCAGGCCAACATGAGATGACCCACCAAAAAGAAGGAAGAGAATCAAATAACCTACAGTCATCCAGGTCACAGGAATTCGAGATCAACGTAGAGTAATGTTGAACAAGTGTTCAACGGCCGGGAGTATGTTGGTGCTTGGTTTAAATAGATATAAGTACACAAAACAACACTACATTCTACACAAATATTACCCGAATTATAATAACTAAATAATAGCAAATAATTCCCATATTGTAAACGCATGTGACCCATAATTAATAAGTAAATCTTGGGTAACCCTCTCATAGCAGTTATTGGCTATCAATTCATTGAGTACCCCTGCTAGGGTCAGCAATAATCGATCAGTTGCTGACCTAGCAGCTACGTAATGAAAGGTGGAGCTAAAATGACCTATGCAGCGGGGCCTATATAAGTAGAGTCTAGTTCTTAGGCTAATGAGAATTCAATATCTGTAAGCAACGGGTGTGCATCGCTGTGTCTTTGGCCCCCAGCTACAATATAAATTCTCAACCCTTCGTGGTCCACCCAATTCAAGTGTTGGTTGCGACAGCCCTATGCCACTAGATTATGTTCTAGGGGCATCCTTTTTATAAACAATAAAATCCATAAATAAATATACATATACATATATATATATACCCTGCAATTCTACTTGCGTTTTTATTTCGAAACAGATATCCTTGCTTCAAAAATGGTTAACAGAATCTTTTGTGACTCTGGGTTAATTCTTGGTTTCATCACATCTCTCTTCGTCTTATGTATAACTTCCGTATGCTCAGCTAGGGCTCGTTGGCCATAGAGACACAATTAATAACCGTTCCCTCATTCGAAGCAACTCAATGAGTCCAACAGAGACAAGACTATTCTATTGCAAAGGGATTCTGTAATTCCGTTGAATTTGCTACTCTGGTTGTGCTTGCATTTTTTTTTTTTTTTCTTCTGCTTTCAACTATGTTTTTCTGCTACTACTGTACTGCGATTTTGATGTCAAAAATTTTCCATCGTGGATTTGTTCTTCCCTGCTTTTCACTAAGCGTATCTGTTGCGCCTGTACTGTATCCATGCTCAAAACTTTCCATCGTGGAATTGACTTCTTCAGCTTTTATTTTTGGTTTTCTGTCGATGATTGTATAGTGTACTCTGCTAAGACTCTGCTGAGGTTGATTAGCTATGTCATTCGCTCTGTAACCTATTCTATCGCTGACTTATTGTTTAGCCTTCTGACGATGATTCTACGAGTGCTCTACCGAGTTTGGTTCAGCTGGTCGTTCTATCGCTGACTTATGACTTATGTTTCTGTCGATGATTCTAAGGATGCTCTACCGGAATTGGTTCTGCAGGTCGTTCTATCGCTGACTTATATTTCGTTGCTTCTTTGCCATTACGCTGCTGATGACTGTTGATTTTCTAATGAATAGGTGCCGTGCCATATGCTACCATTACCTAAAGTTCACTTGGGTCAAACGGGTATATAGGGTAGGAGGGGAAATATCCATATAGGGTATGTAAATGTGACATATGTGTAGTTGCGTGCAAGCCACTCAAAAATATGAATTTTATTTATATGGTTTTTGAAATCAAAAATGAAAAAAAAAAAAAAATATAGCAATATATTCTGGCATGCAAAAATGTATATATAGGGTAGCAACAGGAAAATATACAAATTCTCTTCATACGAATTTTGAAATCAAAAAAAATAAAAGATGTCTTGTCATAGCAAAAGGCTACGGTGAATATATGCGTTTTAGCGATATTAGTTTTGGTGGGTCTTTATTCCACTCAGGTAGCATTCTCATTTTCTTAACAATTATCTATACATATATATGGAAAAGATATTCTTTTTTTCAGCAATGGCAAAAACAAAATGGATGAAACTTTATATATATATATATATAACTATTTTCTCAATCTCAGTGTCCCTGCTCGGACGCCATATATAACGAAGTTTTCTCAGCCGGGGTACATATCTCAGTCTCCCCAGGGTCTCCTCTTTACAGAAAATTTATAAAAAGAATACTGAGACACGAGATGAGTATGAGTAACAAAATTTTAGGTTAATTCGGTTGGATTCTTTTATCGCTAAATTAAGGAGAGGAAATGGTATGACAGAAGACGTAAACACAAACTCCAGTCGAGTAGGGTATTACCCGGAACTAGACTAGAGGGGAACAGGGAAGGTATTACACACACAAAGAGGGATCATAATCAAGCAGGGTATTACCCGGAACTTGATTATCACCATAAAGACGAACAAACAAACTACTACAAAATACATCAACTCAGGTAGGATATTACCCGGATCCTGATTTGATAACTATAACGAATCTACTTCAAATCAGGTAGCGTATTACTCGGATCCTGATTTGATAATTACAACTAGTATACTTCTAATCAGGTAGGGTATTACCCTATTAACATATACACAACCAAACAAGTCTAAACAATGGTTAGGGTATTACCCGGACACTATTGAACAAACTGACACATATGTAAACGAATACACAAACATTTTAACACACACAGTGAGGCAGGGAAAGGATCAGGGAAGGGGTTAGTACCCTATGATTCATTTAATTAGATATCTCTTGTCTTTCATTTTTCACGTTATAAACTTTATTGATTAGAACTTATTCAATTTATTCCCTAACCACACTTTGTACTCTACACTTTTTCTTACCTATCGGTTGAACTTTGGTTGCAATGAAGTAAGGTCAGGGCATTCATGGTCCTATGGCCAACTCACCAGTATATTCGCTATGTTTCTTTAGTTATCCTTGAATTGGTTAAGTTGGTGTTATTCTTAGAGATTCCTTGGTTAGGTTGAGTATACTGTTTATCACTTGGCACTTTTCTTTGATGTCTACTTCTGTACACTTGGAGTTCACCACTTTGATTTTATTACTTCTATCCACTTTGAGTTCACAAGCTTGATTGATTTTCCATTTTTCTGCGCAGTCGCCGCGTGCCCAAATTTTCTTCCCGAAGCTTCTATTACCGTCTTGGCGTCGACGCTGTCTGTCCGACGTCGCCTGCCAGACGCGGCCTGCGATGGACCAATCAAAGGTCGACATTATGGCGTGATAATTATCACTCCATATATGTATTGGTCGCGTGCCGTTACATTTTAGGCGGTAGTAGTAAACGCCGGTGACGGACGTCGGCAGCGAGCGTCATCAGCGGGCGTAGGCAGCGGGAGTCTGCGTCGTTTGCATTTACTTCTTGGTGCAAAAGAAAGACGAAATAAATACAACTGCGCAATAGCAACGGCGACAAAACTATGCGAGTTCCGTTGCCATGGTGATGCAGTGTAAATATATGTACGTAGATATGTCTCTGTATGTGCCTAAAAAAAAGGGAAATCTAATTTCTACACTAACAAAAATAAGAGTAGTTTTTAAAATTTAGACTTATTATTCCCTAGTTTCAATGGGAGTATAGAAAAAATATGAAGATAAAAGGAACTTAAACCGTGCCACTGCATTGTGACGGAGATTTGTCAAGCTTCGTCACACCGGTGATAATTATCCGATCCGGCTAATTTTTAAACTTTACCTGCACAATCGATTGAGGAACTTAACTTTTCATGTTTCAACCATGTCGCTTAAAATTTAAGCTCGAAAACGCTTGGCTAAACAGACAGACGGACAGACGGACAGACGGACGGACGGATAGACGGACATGTCTCAATCGACTCGGCTGTTGATGCTGATCAAGAATATATATACTTTATGGGGTCGGAAACGTATATTTCTATGCGTTACAGACAAATAAACTTTTCCTCACTGAAATCAAAACAAATGAAGCAAGCAAGTCGTCCCTGCCGACATTGTGTATACCGTGTACCAACTAGTTATTATATTAAATGAAGTCAAACACCCTCGTAATAGCGATTAATTTCATAAATAATCTTCTTTAATATGCCGCAACAGTGACCGCATGCTATCTCTTGCCAGCCAATTACGCCCTAAGCGCTTCAGTGCAAACGTATTACGTACGTAGATATGTCTCTGTGTGTGCCTAAAAAAAAGGGAAATCTAATTTCTACACTAACAAAAATAAGAGTAGTTTTTAAAATTTAGACTTATTATTCCCTAGTTTCAATGGGAGTATAGAAAAAATATGAAGATAAAAGGAACTTAAACCGTGCCACTGCATTGTGACGGAGATTTGTCAAGCTTCGTCACACCGGTGATAATTATCCGATCCGGCTAATTTTTAAACTTTACCTGCACAATCGATTGAGGAACTTAACTATTCATGTTTCAACCATGTCGCTTAAAATTTAAGCTCGAAAACGCTTGGCTAAACAGACAGACGGACAGACGGACGGACGGATAGACGGACATGTCTCAATCGACTCGGCTGTTGATGCTGATCAAGAATATATATACTTTATGGGGTCGGAAACGTATATTTCTATGCGTTACAGACAACTAAACTTTTCCTCACTAAAATCAAAACAAATGAAGCAAGCAAGTCGTCCCTGCCGACATTGTGTATACCGTGTACCAACTAGTTATTATATTAAATGAAGTCAAACACCCTCGAAATAGCGATTAATTTCATAAATAATCTTCTTTAATATGCCGCAACAGTGACCGCATGCTATCTCTTGCCAGCCAATTACGCCCTAAGCGCTTCAGTGCAAACGTATTGGAGTATATCTCCAATATTTATTGTCTGATTTCGGCTAAATTTAGTCAGATGATGCACTTTGGCCATAATATTAGGTGTGCCAAATAAGAATGTGATTCCTTAAAACTGCTGTAATAATTAGTTTTTTCTGAATTGCGGGGGCGGAAGTGGGCGTGGCAAAAATTTTAAACTTTCTTGATCTGCGTAGTCACTAGACAAATGATCGAACAACCTCAAAATCGAAATCAATTCAAAACAAAGTTCCCTTTTACATGCAGCAGCAGCGAGCGCATGCTTTCTCGCTCTTTCTTATCTGCCAATGCCGCCTTGGCATTTCAGTACAAAACGGATATAGGCATATCTTCGATGTTTATTGTCCGATTTCGACAAAATTGGTCAGTTGGTCCAGTTTGGGTATATAATTAGGTTCACCAAGTAAGAATACGATATCTTGGAAGCAGCCCTAGTTATCGTTTTTTTTACATTGCGGGGGCGGAAGTAGGCGTGGCTAAAATTTGAAATAAACCTGATCAGTTTTGACATTAGACGGATGCTCACAATAAAATTCGGTAGCTCTAGCTCTTAGTCTCTGAGATCGAGTGGCTCATACGAACAGACGGACGGACAGACGGACATGTCTCAATCGATGCTGATTAAGAATATATATACTTTATGGGGTCGGAAACGCTTCCTTCTGCCTGTTACATACATTTTTTAAAATACCTTTTACCCTTTGGGTACAGGGTATAAAAATGCATATTTGCATATTAAGAAAAAAAAATTATTGCAATTCCTTCAAATAAATGAAATCAAAAAAAAAATTTTTTTTCCTATTAAAATTCTTTAAAAAAAATAGTAAATAAAAAAAAAAAAAATGAAAACAAGTCTTTTAAAAACAAATAAAAAATACATAAGCAATTGAATCTTACAAAGAAAAAAAAAAATCAACTACACTCACCAACCAAAAATATATATAAATTTAAGAAAATTTTTACAAAAACAAAAACTATATACAAACAAAATTATTACATACACAAACAAACATATACACAAAATCATATTATTGAAATAAATACCATGCTCAATATACATAAGCCACTTGAAATTTTATGCTGAGTCAATATATTACGCGTGCTCCATATGAGTAGGCCACTTGACAACAAAGTAAAGACACCGCGTATGTAGTGAGTAAAAAGAAAAACGACTTTTATTGTGCAATTGTGTCAAAACATTAAGAACTCAATATGGGCGGTGAATCATCAAAAGTAGAGAGACCCAACGCGAATGTAGTTAATGAGGTTCATGTAGCTCCATGGGACCCAGAGAACACTTTAGGTCAAATTCGTTCCATATTACTATTACTTACAGCAATCATAATAATGCAGTTCATATTCACAGTATACAGCATGCATAGAAGGGCCATCAAGAAACGCTACATTAACCAAAACACAGCAGTAGAGAAATTTTAATTTAAAAAATTACTGAATGGCAAGAAATATTAAAAGAGGCACGGCATTATAAAGAAATTATAGAAAGATCAATTAAATGTATTACACAGGATAGGAAGATTAAAAGAGAAACAACAAAAAAACATGCTAAACTAATAAAACAACAATTAAGAAAAATAAGAAAGATTTTTAGAAAAGACCTACCTCAGGCAAATCAGGTAGCAGCAATAGCATTTTATGAAGATTGCAGTGACAGAGCAAATAGAGCACTCGCACTCATATATAGCTAACCCGTATATACCTCCCACAATGTCGAAAGAAGCAATAATTAGTTCAGCTGCCAAACTTATGGTAGCTGAATATGACGGAAACCCGGCCAAGCTATCCGGAGTATTGATAGCGTTAGAGGCCATAGACGAAATAAAAGGGGATAATGAGGCAACAGCGGTCAGATTCATAAAAACTCGGCTTAGCGGAGAAATAGCCGACGCAGTCGCGGTAATAAATACAATAAGTGAAATAATCGAAACACTCAAAAAGAAAGTAAAAGGGGACTCGATAGGCAGTTTAAATGCAAAGATACAAAGAGTAAAACAAACTAATAAATCGGCACTAGACTACACGACAGAAGTAATGAAACTGGCACAAGCTTTAAAAAGGGCATACATCACGGATGGTATACCTTCAGATAAGCCAGAAATATACACAGTCAGTTGGACTGTAAAAAGCATGATGGACAACACAATAGATAAGGAAACCCGGACGGTATTCCGATCCATACCTCACAAGACTTTAGAAGAAACAATGACCGCGTTCATTGAGGCAACGGACGAGGTACAACCCGAGCGAGGCGCGATCTACCAATATGGTGGATACAATAATCGCGGAACGTCTCGTGGACGAGGCAAATCAGGTTATAGCAATAGAGTAAGAAATAATAACAATAACTATAGAGGTGGTTATCGAGGAAACAGAAATAACAACACAAACCGAAATTATAACAGGAGACGAAACTCAAATAGAGGCAATAATAGCAACAACAGAAACTATAATAATAACCAAAATAGAAACAGCCGTGGCAATACCGAAGATAGGAATATACGAGCCATAACGGCACCGGAAAACTCAGAGATTCCCCTAGATATATAAATAAAGAAAAACAATGTGAAGTCAAAGCAGCCAATATTAACCTTACCATGGGATGTTTTATTTCGAGCTATTTTAACCATGATTCCAAGGCAGCTTCATTTTTAATAGATACAGGTGCAGATGTCTCCATAATTAAAATTAGAAAAGTAGGAACAACGCAATTTAAAACACAAAATAATCTCAGTCTCAACGGAATAGGAACAGGCTCAATACGGACAATAGGAAATCATCAACTAGAATTGAAATTAGACAACATATTAGTAAAACATCATTTTTACATAGTCGACAATTCATTTCCAATACCAACGGATGGAATATTGGGTTTAGATTTTTCAAAAAAATATAACTGTATCCTTGACTATACTAAAGACAAGGACTGGTTAGTACTACGACCTAACGAGTACCATAAAAATCTAGCCATTCCAATGAAGAATGCATCGACATTAAAGGCAATAGTAATACCAGCACGAGCTGAATCAATCAGACAAATAAATATAAACAGTAAGTCATCCGATTTACTCATACCAAATCAAGAAATCCATGACGGAGCAAATACGATAACAACTAGCAAACAGGCTTTTGTCCGATTTATAAACACTTCTAATAATCACGTCATAATACGACCAGATACAATTAAAACAGAAAATTTAGGGGATTATGAAATAATCCAGGAAATAGAACAAAGTCAAAAAGAAATAAATAATAAAAAGAAACTAGAAAGACTGCAAAGAAATTTCCCAGATAGAGTAAAAATGACAATGACTAAATTATGTTCAGAATATATAGATATCTTTGCACTAGAAAAGGAAAAAATAACAACAAATAATTTCTACAGACAAAAATTAAGACTTAATTAAATTAATTAAAAAGCCGAGCCAACCTATATCAAGAACTACAGAATCCCAGAGACACATAAAACAGAAGTAAAGAAACAAGTTAACAAATCATTAAACGATGATATAATAGAACCCTCAGCTTCGGAGTACAACAGTCCAATACTGTTAGTACCCAAAAAATCAATACCAGGGACTGAAAATAAAATATGGAGATTAGTGGTAGATTACAGAAATTTAAATAAAAAATTGGTCGCTGATAAATTTCCTTTCCCAAGAATAGACGATATTTTAGATCAGTTAGGTAGAGCCAAATATTTTTCATGTTTAGATCTTACATCAGGATTTCACCAAATAGAGTTAGAAGAAGAATTCAAAGATTACCACTTGGTCTAAAAATAGCACCCAACTCATTCCAAAGAATGATGACAATAGCTTTTTCGGGACTTGAACCGTCCCAAGCATTTTTATATATGGATGATTTAGTTGTATTGGGTTGTTCAAAAAAACACATGTTGAAAAATCTCAAAGATGTTTTTCAGACCTGCTGAAAATACAATCTAAAATTGCATCCGGACAAGTGTTCATTTTTTAGTCACGAAGTGACATATCTTGGACACCAATGCACCGACTCTGACATATTGCCAGATGATAGTAAATTTCAAATCATAATAGACTACCCACTACCAAAAAACGCAGAAGAGGTCAAAAGATTTGTTGCATTCTGTAATTATTACAGAAGATTCGTTCCAAATTTTGCTGAATATTCGAGAAAATTAACACAGCTATGCAAAAAGGGAGTCACCTTCCAATGGAACGAGGATTGCGAAAAAGCATTTCAATATTTAAAGAAATCTTTACTAAGCCCAACAATCTTACAATATCCCGATTTTGAAAAAGAATTCTGCATCACCACTGATGCAAGTAAATTAGCATGTGGTGCGGTGTTAAGCCAAGAATACAATGGCATACAATTGCCTATAGCTTATGCATCACGATCATTTACGAAGGGAGAAAGTAATAAATCAACAATAGAACAGGAATTAGCAGCAATCCACTGGGCAATAACATATTTCTAGACCTTACATATATGGCAGAAAATTTTTAGTAAAAAGTGACCATAGACCACTATCATATTTATTTTCAATGAAAAACCCATCCTCAAAATTAACACGAATGAAAATAGATCTAGAAGAATATGACTTCACAGTAGAGTATCTAAGGGGAAAGGAAAATTACACAGCCGATGCTTTATCAAGAATTGTTTTTAAAGACATTAAAAACATAATTCAACATAATTCAATTTATAAGTTTACAACACGCCAACAAGCAAAGAAAAAATCACAAGACATCCCACAAGATATAAAGAAAACACCGTATGAGCTAGCTATCACTGAGACGTCTCGGTCAAAGGAAGTCGAGAAACATGCCAGAATTCGTACAGTAAATGACGAAATCATTATAAACCTAGGAAAACAATATATAGGCACAGTATGTCAGATCGGTAAAGAATAAATAGACTTAGGACTATTCTTTTCGCAGCTTGAAAAATTAGCTGACGATACAGGCATCAAAAGGTACCAACTGTCATTGAATGACAGAATATTTAATAACTGCAGTATAATAGACTTCAACAACAAAGGATCCAATATGAAAATAGTAAGAATAGCACTCACACCTATGTTACAAATAATTAAAACTGACGAAGAAAAAATTGAAATTAAAAAATACCACGATGATCCAATTTTTGGTGGTCACCCAGAAATAACAAGACTAATCGGAAAAATCAAAATGTACTATAATTGGAAAAAATTGCGACAAGATGTTACAAAATACGTAAAGAAATGCGAAAAATTCCAACTAAATAAATCACGAATCAAGACAAAACAGCCTATGATCTTAACTCCACAAAACGCTTTCGACGTAGTATTGATAGATACAATAGGTCCATTACCAAAGACATACAATGGGTTCGAATACGCAGTTACTGCAGTATGCGATTTAACCAAATACTTGATAGTAGCACCAGTATTATCAAAAAGCGCTAAGCATATTTCTATAGCTATTTTTGAAAACATCATACTTATTTATGGACCCGTGAAGAAAATTATTACCGACATGGGAACAGAATATAAGAATCAGGTATCTGACGAACTCTACAAACTATTACAAATTGAACACATGACATCAACTGCATACCATCACCAGACATTAGGATCTATAGAGAGGAACCACAGAACATTTAACGAGTACTTCAGAACTTATATTTAAACAGGGAGGAATGATTGGGATCAATGGTTAACATACTAAGCGTATAGTTACAATACGACCCCATTCACAGTTCATGACTATTGTCCATTTGAACTAGTGTTCGGTAAAACACCGACTCCTTATTAATTTTTATTAAATAATGAAGTAGATCCAGTATATAATGTAGAAGCTTATGATAAGGAAATTAAATATAGATTACAGGTTTCATAAAACAGAGCTAAAATTATGATCGATGAACAGAAGGAGAAAAATAAAAATTATTATGATAAGACAATAAAGAAAATAAAAACTAGAAGGATGGGCTAACTTCGGCCGTGCCGAAGTTCGTATACCCTTGCAAACTGTTATTTAACAATTACATATTTGCAAATACATTAGAAAGCATATAAAAGAAGTCAAATCTTCATTAAATGTTCGTGGCTTAAGAAAACAATGTAATTCGACAAAAAAAATTTTTTTATCTGATTGGTCCTATGGGAGCTATAGCATATAGTCAATCGATTTGGCTGAAACTTAGCACAGCCATTTCTATATATACTAAACTTCCAAATACCAAATTTCGTAACAATCGTTTTAAAAACACCCAAGTTATTGCTCTAAAACAATATTCTTGACTGATCGTTCCTATGGGAGCTATAAGATATAGTCAACCGATTCTAATGAAACTTGGTGGATATGCTAGAAAGTATACCATAAACAACTCATAAACAACAAATTTTGAAATATTTGATTGAAAAACAACAAAGTTATGGAGGTTTAACTCTATTCTCGACCGATCGTTCCTATGGGAGCTATATGATATAGTCATCCGATCGGGATGATTCCGAGATATACAATGCCTGCAGCAAAAAGAAGCCTAGGTGCAAAATTTCAGCTCTGTAGCTTTAAGGGTTTCGGAGGAGAAGCTGTTGATCCAGACAGACAGACGGACGGACAGACGGACAGACGGACGGACAGACGGACATGGCTACATCAACTCAGCTCGTCGTGCTGATCAATAATATATATACTTTATATAGTCGGAGATGCGTCCTTCTATGTGTTGCAAACTTCTGACCAAAATTAATATACCCTTTTTGCAAGGGTATGATAACAATAGGAGATTTAGTTTTGTTAGCTAATAACGCCGGCCCCAAGTTAGAAAATAAGTTTAAAGGTCCATTTCAAGTAATCAATATAGATAGTAATAACAACTGCACACTAAAAATCGACAAGAAAGAATTTAAAACACACTTAGACAGAATCATAAGATGTAATAATTAAAATACTCAACTACATACGTTACGTGGAAAAGAAAAAAAAAATAAATAAAATAAAATAAAAAAAATAAAAAAATTTTTATACTTATACTTAATACAAATTGTTAGAAATAAGAAATAAATGTTACACTTTATATACACTATTAGAGAATAAATTTAGATGTAAATTCATTCTAATAAAATGGTGTAGTGATCATATAGTGTATACAAAGGTCGCTAACCACTTAAGAAGGCACGCAATGCATGTGCATATGCGCTGTCATCAAATTACACTACCTTACACACTAGAATGCAAGGCAAGCATATTCGCCTTATTAAACCGTTTTGTAGCATAAGCATTCTATGTAAACTAGGCCATAAGAAACAGTATAAATAAAGAGGCCTCGACCCTAAGAGGTCAGTCAGCCTAATCGCATCCATCTGCGAACAACCGAAACATTGCTAGCCTCATCCTTTCATAGTCGCCCACCAATTGGCGCCGCGTATAACTCGCGCTCAATCGAACCGTTTCAACCTCTTATAATTACAGGACCTAATTTTTTCATGGTCAAAATTTTCATACTTACAACGTTAAAACCGCCCAAAAGCTAATAATATTTATAGATAATGGTGGACGAGGAGGATTTCTCGCCAGATACCGGCGAAAGAGAGCATCCTTGCTGGAACTGGTCCAGCGGAATCCCCCAATACCGTGGAACGACGCACAAGTCGTATGGACTAAAATCCACGCTCTAGAAGACGAGCACCAAAAAGAACAACAGAGGCGGAAGCAGCAGCAGCAGCGACAGCAGCAGCAGCAGCTGTAAAAACAAAATAAGAAGAAAAAACCAAAGAAAAAAAATGTTAAATAATATTAAAAAGAGTGCTAATACACCACCTTTGTGGTAAAAAGCGAAGTTCGCCGCTACAATAATCAAAATAAAAAAAAAAAAACACATATGTAAAACACACAAATATCTTTTAAAAAAAAAAAAAAAAAAAGATTGCAATTCAAAAAAAAAAAAAAAAAAAAACTAAAATTTTCCACACTAAATTAAAAAAAAAATAATGCATATTTGCATATTAAGAAAAAAAATTATTGCAATTCCTTCAAATAAATGAAATCAAAAAAAAAAAAAATAAAAAAATGAAAACAAGTCTTTCAAAAACAAATAATTCAAAATACATAAGCAATTGAATCTTACAAAAAAAAAAAAAATCAACTACACTCACCAACCAAAAATATATATAAAATATATATAAAAATATATATAATTATATATATTAAAAAAAATTTTACAAAAACAAAAACTATATAGAAAACAAAATTATTACATACACAAACAAACATATACACAAAATCATATTATTGAAATAAATACCATGCTCAATATACATAAGCCACTTGAAATTTTATGCTGAGTCAATATATTACGCGAGCTCCATATGAGTAGGCCACTTGACAACAAAGTAAAGACACCGCGTATGTAGTGAGTACAGCATGCATAGAAGGGCCAACAAGAAACGCTACATTAACCAAAACAGCAGTAGAGAAATTTTTATTTAAATGACGCAAGCAAGTCGTCCCTGCCGACGTTGAGTATACCCTGTACCAACTAGTTATATAAAACCAAGATCGGCATCAACTTAATTCAAAATTTCTTTTAACATGCAGCAACAGCTACCGCATGCTATCTCGCTAACTCTTTGCAGCTAGTATCACCTTGGCAATTCAGTTAAAAATGCACATTCGTATATTTTCGATATTCATTGTACGATTTTGACTAAATTTGGTCAGATGATGCATTTTGGCCACATTGTTGGGTGTGCCAAATAAGAATGTGATTCCCCAAAAACTGCTCTAGTAATTCGTTTTTTCTAAATTACGGGGGCGGAAGTGGGCGTGGCAAAAATTTTAAACTTTCTTAATTTGCGTAGGCACTAAACAAAAGATCGAACACCCTCGAAATCGCAATCATTTCAAAACAAAATTTCCCTCTACATGCAGCAGCAGCGAACTTATGCTATCTCGCTCTTTCTTATCTGCCAATGTCGCCTTGGCAATTCAGTACAAAATGCAAACGGCTATATCTCCGATGTTTATTGTCCGATTTGAATGAAATTTGGTCAGTTTGTGCAGTTGACTATATAATTATAAATACCAAATAAGATATCTTTAATACAGCTCTGGTAAATTGATTTTAAAATTTTATTTTTTCATTTGCGGGGGCGAAAGTGGGCGTGGCATAAATTTGAAATAAACCTGAACTGCCTAGGCATAAGACGGATGTTCACACCAAATTTGGTAGCTCTAGCTCTTATAGTCTCCGAGATCTAGATGTTCTTACGGACAGACGGACAGACGGAAATGTCTCAATCGACTCGGCTGTTGATGCTGATCAAGAATATATAAACTTTATGGGGTCGGAAACGCTTCATTCTGCCTGTTACATACACTTTAGCGACTTTAATATACCCTTTACCCTATGGGTACAGGGTATAAAAATTACTGAATGGCAAAAAATATTAAAAGAGGCACGGCATTATAAAGAAATTATAGAAAGATCAAATAAATGCATTACACAGGATAGGAAGATTAAAAGAGAAACAACAAAAAACATGCTAAACTAATAAAACAACAATTAAGAAAAATAAGAAAGATTTTTAGAAAAGACCTTCCTCAGGCAAATCAGGTAGCACCAATAGCATTTTATGAAGATTGCAGTGACAGAGCAAATAGAGCACTCGCACTCATATATAGCTAACCCGTATATACCTCCCACAATGTCGAAAGAAGCAATAATTAGTACAGCTGCCAAACTTATGGTAGCTGAATATGACGGAAACCCGGCCAAGCTATCCGGAGTATTGATAGCGTTAGAGGCCATAGACGAAATAAAAGGGGATAATGAGGCAACAGCGGTCAGATTCATAAAAACTCGGCTTAGCGGAGAAATAGCCGACGCAGTCGCGGAAATAAATACAATAAGTGAAATAATCGAAACACTCAAAAAGAAAGTAAAAGGGGACTCGATAGGCAGTTTAAATGCAAAGATACAAAGAGTAAAACAAACAAACTGAAATAACAACACAAACCGAAATTATAACAGGAGAGGAAACTCAAATAGAGGCAATAATAGCAACAGCAGAAACTATAATAATAACCAAAATAGAAACAGCCGTGGCAATACCGAAGATAGGAATATACGAGCCATAACGGCACCGGAAAACTCAGAGATTCCCCTAGATATATAAATAAGAAAAACAATGTGAAGTCAAAGCAGCCAATATTAACCTTACCATGGGATGTTTCATTTCGAGCTATTTTAACCAGGATTCCAAGGCAGCTTCATTTTTAATAAATACAGGTGCAGATGTCTCCATAATTAAAATTAGAAAAGTAGGAACAACGCAATTTAAAACACAAAATAATCTCAGTCTCAACGGAATAGGAACAGGCTCAATACGGACAATATGAAATCATCAACTAGAATTGAAGTAAGGCAACATATTAGTAAAACATCATTTTTACGTAGTCGACAATTCATTTCCAATACCAACGAATGGAATATTAGGTTTAGATTTTTTAAAAAAATATAACTGTATCCTTGACTATACTAAAGACAAGGACTGGTTAGCACTACGACCTAACGAGTACCATAAAAATCTAGCCATTCCAATGAAGAATCAATCAGACAAATAAATATAAACAGTAAGTCGTCCGATATACTTATACCAAATCAAGAAATCCATGACGGAGTATTTATAGCAAATACGATAACAACTAGCAAACAGGCGTCATAATACGACCAGATACAATTAAAACAGAAAATTTAGGGGATTATGAAATAATCCAGGAAATAGAACAAAGTCAAAAAAAAATAAATAAATAATAAAGAGAAACTAGAAAGATTGAAAAGAAATTTCCCAGATAGAGTAAAAATGACAATGACTAAATTATGTTAAGAATATATAGATATCTTTGCACTAGAAAAGGAAAAAATAACAACAAATAATTTCTACAGACAAAAATTAAGACTTAATTAAATTAATTAAAAAGACGAGCCAACCTACATCAAGAACTACAGAATCCCAGAGACCATAGCTCGCAAATAACAGTTGAGTGTTTTTTTCTTTACGCTCAATGTCTGAACATAAACGAAAAAACTCAAAAAATTTGATCTTACTCTGAGCAAGAGACTGTTTCCTAGTTTGCTTCGACTTTTTGCTTGAGTGTTGTTGTTTAGTTTTTCGTGTTGAAATATTTTAACGAGTCACATTTCAGCAGTAATAAAATTTTCGTTTGCGAGTTAAGACTCAGTAAGCGAGTGAATGACTGAGTAAGTCAATTCAAAAAGTCTTGCAAATACTATTTAAGCAAAATTCATTGATAAATAATATTTACATCATATTCTATATTTTGGGTTTTTTTTTTATTTATTTTTCTTAATGTAAGTAATAAGTAACAAAATATTTCATTATTATTGTTCCGATTATTATTATTTATTTTTACTAATTCAATCCTTTCAGCGTCAAATGCATCAAACTGTGTCATCGGCGCAAACAAAACAAAATAGATAAACACAATGAAAGTTTTTAGTTTTACGAATTATTATTAATCTCTAATTGTTTAGTTTAATTACTAATAATGTGTTCAGATTTTCTGCTCCCATTGAACTCCGATGTTCACTAAGCATAAAATGCAGGGCGGAAAATGCCCCTTCCACTGATACTTTCATTAAAAAAATCTAGTATATTTGGATTCAATGGCAAGCGACCAAACATTGCATCGAAAGCTTCAATGTCACCATAAATCTTCACTAGTTTTCCTGACACAGGTTCTTCATTGTTTTCTGACACTGTCTGCACTTCATCCAAATAGGCCGAAAACAGCGGACTCTCTCCACTTGAGGATGCATGTAAAGAACTTGAAGATCATGAGGCATCAAAGATATCTTCATATCCATGAGTTACAAGCTCTGGAACATTTTCTGTTGAATGCGCCTGAAATAATAAAGCGATAACATTTAACATATTTCCTTGATAATAGTTTAAAACAAGTATTAGTATTTGACAAAAACAGTTTAAAACATTCATCGAAGTTTTTCAGAATTAAGAATACCAAACATAAACGAAGCAGGACAACAATTTGGGTCAAACTACAATATTTCGCTTACTTGTTTTAACTCGTTTAAACGATAAGCTATTTTCTTAAAGTTTTGTTTTGCTAACTCTTTTTGATTATGCGTCAATATACAGTTTACCATTGGGTCCATATAAATTGCCGCTAACAACACTTTATTTACTAACAACTTCTTTTCCCTTATTTTCATCTGAGCTGATAGTTTTTATACCCTGTACCCAAAGGGTAAAAGGGTATATTAAGCATCAACAGCCGAGTCGATTGAGACGTGTCCGTCTGTCCGTCTGTCCGTATGAGCCACTCGATCTCAGAGACTATAAGAGCTAGAGCTACCGAATTTGGTGTGAGCATCCGTCTAATGTCAAAGCTGATCAGGTTTATTTCAAATTTTAGCCACGCCTACTTCCGCCCCGCAATATAAAAAAAAACGATAACTAGGGCTGCTTTCAAGATATCGTATTCTTACTTGGTAAACCTAATTATATACCCAAACTGGACCAACTGACCAAATTTTGTCGAAATCGGACAAAAAACATCGAAGATATGCCTATATCCGTTTTGTACTGAAACGCCAAGGCGGCATTGGCAGATAAGAAAAAGCGAGATAGCATGCGCTCGCTGCTGCTGCATGTAAAAGGGATTGATTTGATTGCGATTTTGAGGTTGTTCGATCATTTGTCTAGTGACTACGCAGATAAAGAAAGTTTACAATTTTTGCAACGCCCACTTCCGCCCCCGCAATTCACAAAAAACTAATTATTAGAGCAATTTTAAGGAATCACATTCTTATTTTGCACACCTAATATTATGGCCAATGTGCATCATCTGACTAAATTTAGTCGAAATCGGACAATAAATATTGGAGATATACGTTAATGCGTTTTGTACTGAAGCGCTTAGGGCGACATTGGCTGGCAAAAGTGAGCGAGATAGCATGCGTTCACTGTTGCGGCATGTTAAAGACAATTATTTATGAAATTAATCGCTATTTCGAGGGTGTTTGACTTCATTTAATATAATAACTAGTTTATGAAATTGCTGCTATTTTGACATTTCAGTTTTAGTTCCATCCACAGAATGTAAAACTCACTATACACTAAGTATGTGTCCTGAAGCTTTAAAGTCGCACAACTAAAGAGTGTGTGCTGCGCATCTAACAAGATGAATATTATTCAAATCAGTGGAATCTAGTTTTACCATGACATTCTCAGTTTCCGTGTCATCAAAAAAAGGGACTCCTCCGTGGATTCGTTTAAGATTTGAACGGCTTTTATCATATTTTTCCCATTACCAGACGTTATGCTTTATGTATAAATTTGATATTCTTTAAAGCCATTCTTATATTAATTTTTTTTTTATATTTACCTGAATATTTGAGATAATGTTATTCCGTAGTCATGAAGTATTTCTAAAATTCGCTCCTTACTGTACATACATCCCAGTGTGTGCATCCTCTAGCTGAATAATTCTAGAGTTTTTACAACGATTTCGGTTTTGGATAAAGTTGAAGGAATCAATTGTAAATTTTCTCCAAGAATGGATCTACCCAATCCAGTGGCTACGTCGACTTTAAGGAGCTAGCTTAGTCGCTTAATATTCTTCTAGATCTATTTTCATTCGTGTTAATTTTGAGGATGGGTTTTTCATTGAAAATAAATATGATAGTGGTCTATGGTCACTTTTTACTAAAAATTTTCTGCCACATATGTGTAAGGTCTATGTTATATGTTATTGCCCAGTGGATTGCTGCTAATTCCTGTTCTATTGTTGATTTATTACTTTCTCCCTTCGTAAATGATCGTGATGCATAAGCTATAGGCAATTGTATGCCATTGTATTCTTGGATTATCACCGCACTACATGCTAATTTACTTGCATCAGTGGTGATGCAAAATTCTTTTTCAAAATCGGGATATTGTAAGATTGTTGGGCTTAGTAAAGATTTCTTTAAATATTGAAATGCTTTTTCGCAATCCTCGTTCCATTGGAAGGTGACTCCCTTTTTGCATAGCTGTGTTAATTTTCTCGAATATTCAGCAAAATTTGGAACGAATCTTCTGTAATAATTACAGAATGCAACAAATCTTTTGACCTCTTCTGCGTTTTTTGGTTGTGGGTAGTCTATTATGATTTGAAATTTACTATCATCTGGCAATATGTCAGAGTCGGTGTATTGGTGTCGAAGATATGTCACTTCGTGACGAAAAAATTAACACTTATCCGGATGCAATTTTAGATTGTATTTTCAGCAGGTCTGAAAAACATCATTGAGATTTTTCAACATGTGTTTTTCCGAACAACCCAATACAACTAAATCATCCATATATATAAATACTTGGGACGGTTCAAGTCCCGAAAAAGCTATTGTCATCATTCTTTGGAATGAGTTGGGTGCTATTTTTTCTTCTAACCCTATTTGGTGAAATCCTGATGTAAGATCTAAACATGAAAAATATTTGGCTCTACCTAACTGATCTAAAATATCGTCTATTCTTGGGAAAGGAAATTTATCAGCAACCAATTTTTTATTTAAATTTCTGTAATCTACCACTAATCTCCATATTTTATTTTCAGTCCCTGGTACTGATTTTTTGGGTACTAACAGTATTGGACTGTTGTACTCCGAAGCTGAGGGTTCTATTATATCATCGTTTAATGATTTGTTAACTTGTTTCTTTACTTCTGTTTTATGTATCTCTGGGATTCTGTAGTTCTCGATATAGGTTGGCTCGTCTTTTTAATTAATTTAATTAAGTCTTAATTTTTGTCTGTAGAAATTATTTGTTGTTATTTTTTCCTTTTCTAGTGCAAAGATATCTATATATTCTGAACATAATTTAGTCATTATCATTTTTAGTCTTTCTGGGAAATTTCTTTTCAATCTTTCTAGTTTCTCTTTATTATTTATTTTTTTTTTGACTTTGTTCTATTTCCTGGATTATTTCATAATCCCCTAAATTTTCTGTTTTAATTGTATCTGGTCGTATTATGACGTGATTATTAGAAGTGTTTATAAATCGGACAAAAGCCTGTTTGCTAGTTGTTATCGTATTTGCTCCATCATGGATTTCTTGATTTGGTATGAGTAAATCGGATGACTTACTGTTTATATTTATTTGTCTGATTGATTCAACTCGTGCTGGTATTACTATTGCCTTTAATGTCGATGCATTCTTCATTGGAATGGCTAGATTTTCATGGTACAGTTATATTTTTTTGAAAAAATCTAAACCTAATATTCCATCCGTTGGTATTGGAAATGAATTGTCGACTATATAAAAATGATGTTTTACTAATATGTTGTCTAATTTCAATTCTAGTTGATGATTTCCTATTGTCCGTATTGAGCCTGTTCCTATTCCGTTGAGACTGAAATTATTTTGTGTTTTAAATTGCGTTGTTCCTACTTTTCTAATTTTAATTATGGACACATCTGCACCTGTATCTATTAAAAAGGAAGCTGCCTTGGAATCATGGTTAAAATAGCTCGAAATAAAACATCCCATGGTAAGGTTAATATTGGCTGCTTTGACTTCACATTGTTTTTCTTATTTATATATCTAGGGGAATCTCTGAGTTTTCCAGTGCCGTTATGGCTCGTATATTCCTATCTTCGGTATTGCCACGGCTGTTTCTATTTTGGTTATTATTATAGTTTCTGTTGTTGCTATTATTGCCTCTATTTGAGTTTCGTCTCCTGTTATAATTTCGGTTTGTGTTGTTATTTCTGTTTCCTCGATAACCACCTCTATAGTTATTGTTATTATTTCTTACTCTATTGCTATAACCTGATTTGCCTCGTCCACGAGACGATCCGCGATTATTGTATCCACCATATTGGTAGATCGCGCCTCGCTCGGGTTGTACCTCGTCCGTTGCCTCAATGAACGCGGTCATTGTTTCTTCTAAAGTCTTGTGAGGTATGGATCGGAATACCGTCCGGGTTTCCTTATCTAGTGTGTTGTCCATATTGTTGTGTATATTTCTGCCTTATCTGAAGGTATACCATCCGTGATGTACGCCCTTTTTTAAGCTTGTGCCGGTTTCATTACTTCTGTCGTGTAGTCTAGTGCCGATTTATTAGTTTGTTTTACTCTTTGTATCTTTGCATTTAAACTGTCTATCGAGTCTCCTTTTACTTTCTTTTTGAGTGTTTCGATTATTTCACTTATTGTATTTATTTCCGCGACTGCGTCGGCTATTTCTCCGCTAAGCCGAGTTTTTATGAATCTGACCGCTGTTGCCTCATTATCCCCTTTTATTTCGTCTATGGCCTCTAAAGCTATCAATACTCCGAATAGCTTGGCCGGGTTTCCGTCATATTCAGCTACCATAAGTTTGGCAGCTGTACTAATTATTGCTTCTTTCGACATTGTGAGGGGTATATACGGGTTAGCATTATATGGGTGCGAGTGCTCTATTTGCTCTGTCACTGCAATCTTCATAAAATGCTATTGCTGCTACCTGATTTGCCTGAGGTAGGTCTTTTCTAAAAATCTTTCTTATTTTTCTTAATTGTTGTTTTATTAGTTTAGCATGTTTTCCTTTTGTTTCTCTTTTAATCTTCCTATCCTGTGTAATACATTTAATTGATCTTTCTATTATTTCTTTATAATGCCGTGCCTCTTTTAATATTTCTTGCCATTCAGTAATTTTTATACCCTGGCAGAGGGTATTATAAAATTGGTCAGATGTTTGTAACGTATAGAAATATACGTTTCCGACCCCATAAAGTATATATATTCTTGATCAGCATCAACAGCCGAGTCGAAGAGACATGTCCGTCTGTCCGTCTGTCTGTTTGTTCGTCGCATTTCGAACTTAAATTTTAAGCTACGTAGTTGAAACTTGGTAGTTAGCTTTCTTAAAGGTATAGGTAGACAAAGTATGAAAATCGGTCGGATCGGATTTCTATATAATATATTCAATATCGGAATAATAGGGTTACAATTAAAAATTTTTTATTTTTCTTTTGGAATATAAATATAATTTGTACCAAAACACTACCCACCAAGTTTGACTTAAATCGGATAATTATTACGGCTACAAATCAATAAAACAAATCATCCATATAAGCTATTTACTCCAAATTACAAATTATTTACAAAAAATTTCAAAGAAATCTGCCGTACCAACACAAGAGACCCGAGTTCGAATCCACGCGGCACCAAATAAGAAATATATAAAATTATTGTTTTTTTGTTGTTGCATTTAAATTTAATTTGTATCCATACACTATACACCAAGTTTGAACTAAATCGGATAATTATTAAGGTTACAAATCAATAATCATATGTGATAGAAATTAAATGTATTTTAATGCTCACGCTCACACATACATATGCAAAAATTCAACCACCACGCGGTGTGTGAGAGAGACAGAAATATTTTAGTTGTGTTCTTACACAGAACGAAATTGAAAGAGCGAGATGCAATGGGTTTGCATATATGTCGAATTGGCTTACGTCAGCTAAGAAAGGACGGTGGCGTAGTATGTAGAGATCGGTGGCACGATGCGCTTGTTTGTTATTTGGTGGTTCAATGGCTCGGTGAAGAAGTGAAAATTTTTAGATGTGTTTTTTCTTCTTTTTTTTTTTTTTTTTTTTTTATTTTGTTAAACATTTATACCAATTATTTTGCTGCAAGGGCATAGAAACTTCGGCAGAGCCGAAGTTAGCTTCTTTGATATTTTAAATTAAAATTTCTCTACTGCTGCGTTTTGGTTAATGTAGCGTTTCTTGATGGCCCTTCTATGCATGCTGTATACTGTGAATATGAACTGTATTATTATGATTGCTATAAGTAATAGTAATATGGAACGAATTTGACCTAAAGTGTTCTCTGGTTCCCATGGAGCTACATGAACCTCATTAACTACATTCGCGTTGGGTCTTTCTACTTTTGATGATTCACCGCCCATATTGAGTTCTTAATGTTTTGACACAATTGCACAATAAAATTCGTTTTTCTTTTTACTCACTACATATGCGGTGTCTTTACTTTGTTATCAAGTGGCCTACTCATATGGAGCACGCGTAATATATTGACTCAGCATAAAATTTCAAATGGCTTATGTATATTGAGCATGGTATTTATTTCAATAATATGATTTTCTGTATATGTTTGTTTGTGTATGTAATAATTTTGTTTTGTATATAGTTTTTGTTTTTGTAAAAATTTTCTTATTTATATATATTTTTGTTTGGTGAGTGTAGTTGATTTTTTTTTCTTTGTAACATTCAATTGCTTATGTATTTCCGAATTATTTGTTTTTGAAAGACTTGTTTTCATTTTTTATACCCTTGCAGAGGGTATTATAAAATTGGTCAGATGTTTGTAACGCATAGAAATATACGTTTCCGACCCCATAAATTATATATATTCTTGATCAGCATCAACAGCCGAGTCGATTGAGACATGTCCGTCTGTCCGTCCGTCCGTCCGTCCGTCTGTCCGTCCGTCCGTCTGTCCGTCCGTCCGTCTGTCCGTCTGTCTGTTTAGCCAGACGTTTTCGAACTTAAATTTTAAGCTACATGGTTAAAACATGAAAAGTTAAGTTTCTCAATCGATGATGTAGGTTAAGTTTAAAAATTAGTCGGATCGGATGATTATCACCGGAGTTATTAACTAAAACGTGGAGGTACCTCGAGTAAAATAAGCAATTTTCTTTGGCAGCAAAGAAACAAAAACAAATTCCAAGCAATCACACACACACACACATATGCAAAAATTCGTCACAACGCGGTGTGTGAGAGAGACAGAAACATTTGCGTTGTGTTGTTGCACAGAACTAAATTGACAGAGCGAGATGCAATGGGTTTGCATATATATCGAATTAGCACGGTGGCGTAGTATGTGGAGATCGTTGGCACGATGGGCTTCGGTGTTTGATGGTTCAATGCTCGGTGAAGAAGTGAAAATTTTTATATGTGTTTTTTTCTTTTTTGTTTTTTTTTTTTTGATTTTGTTAAACATTTATACCAATTATTTTGCTGCAGTGGTATACAAACTTCGGCAGAGCCGAAGTTAGCTTCTTTGATATTTTTATTATACCCTTGCAGAGGGTATTATAAAATTGGTCAGATGTTTGTAACGCATAGAAATATACGTTTCCGACCCCATAAAGTATATATATTCTTGATCAGCATCAACAGCCGAGTCGAAGAGACATGTCCGTCTGTCCATCTGTCTGTTTGTTCGTCGCTTTTCGAACATAAATTTTAAGCTACGTAGTTGAAACTTGGTAGTTAGCTTTCTTAAAGGTGTAGGTAGACAAAGTATGAAAATCGGTCGGATCGGATTACTATATAATATATTCAATATCGGAATAATAGGGTTACAATTAAAAATTTTTTATTTTTCTTTTGGAATATAAATATAATTTGTACCAAAACACTACCCACCAAGTTTGACTTAAATCGGATAATTATTACGGCTACAAATCAATAAAACAAATCATCCATATAAGCTATTTACTTCAGCAACAAAAAATTTCAAGGAAATCTGCCGTACCAACACAAGAGACCCGAGTTCGAATCCGCGCGGCACCAAATAAGAAATATCTAAAATTATTGTTTTTTTGTTGTTGCATTTAAATTTAATTTGTATCCATACACTATACACCAAGTTTGAACTAAATCGGATAATTATTAAGGTTACAAATCAATAATCATATGTGATAGAAATTAAATGTATTTTAATGCTCACGCTCACACATACATATGCAAAAATTCAACCACCACGCGGTGTGTGAGAGAGACAGAAATATTTTAGTTGTGTTCTTACACAGAACGAAATTGAAAGAGCGAGATGCAATGGGTTTGCATATATGTCGAATTGGCTTACGTCAGCTAAGAAAGGACGGTGGCGTAGTATGTAGAGATCGGTGGCACGATGCGCTTGTTTGTTATTTGGTGGTTCAATGGCTCGGTGAAGAAGTGAAAATTTTTAGATGTGTTTTTTTCTTCTTTTTTTTTTTTTTTTTTTATTTTGTTAAACATTTATACCAATTATTTTGCTGCAAGGGCATAGAAACTTCGGCAGAGCCGAAGTTAGCTTCTTTGATATTTTTTTTTTTTTTTGATTTCATTTATTTGAAGGAATTGCAATAATAATTTTTTTCTTAATATGCAAATATGCATTTTTTTTTTTATTTTAGTGAGGAAAATTTTAGTTTTTTTTTTTTTTTTTTTTTGAATTGCAATCTGTATTTATTATTTTTTTTTTAAAAAGATATTTGTGTGTTTTACATATGTTTTTTTTTTTTTATTTTGATTATTTTGGCGGCGAACTTCGCTTTTTACCACAAAGGTGCTGCATTAGCACTCATTTTTTTTTTTTTCTTTGGTTTTTTCTTCTTACTTTGTTTTTACAGCTGCTGCTGCTGCTGTGCTGCTGCTGTTGTCTTTTTGGTGCTTCCGCTGGACCAGTTCCAGCAAGGATGCTCTCCTTTCGAAGCGGTATCTGACGAGAAATCCTCCTCGTCCACCATTATCTATAAATATTATTAGCTTTTGGGCGGTTTTAACGTTGTAAGTATGAAAATTTTGACCATGAAAAAATTAGGTCCTGTAATTCTAAGAGGTTGAAACGGTTCGATTGAGCGCGAGTTATACGCGGCGCCAATTGGTGGGCGACTTTGAAAGGATGAGGCTAGCAATGGTTTGGTTGTTCGCAGATGGATGCGATTAGGCTGACTTACCTCTTAGGGTCGAGGCCGCTTTATTTATACTGTTTCTTATGGCCTAGTTTACTTAGAATGCTTATGCTACAAAATAGTTCAATAAGGCGAATATGCTTGCCTTGCGTTCTTGTGTGTAAAGTAGTGTAATTTGATGACAGCGCATATGCACATGCATTGCGTGCCTTCTTAAGTG
>JAECWY010000792.1:0-10579 GCA_018151275.1 Drosophila prosaltans
AACTGACCGAGGAGCGCAAACCGCATGACGTACGGCACGAGTCGCGGGGAACAGTTGACAAAAAACAGACAAATAACGAGAGCTTCAGCTATTTACGAGCTAAGTAGGAGATGATAGAAGATTTTAGTACTGATACAGAGAGCTCTGGGCTGATCACACGATAAAGTCGATTATAATCAGCCGACAGGACTCGAAATGGATTATGCAATGCATAGTTAGTAGTACAGTGTGTGCAAGGGATAAGGGAATATAGTTTCTGGTAGGTCTAGATGGTACAAAAAGATCTACTTGGTGTAATAACTCAGGCGAGTCGATATCACCAATTAGGAGCTTGTGCATAAAGATAACACCAAGCATTATTCTACGGTTAGTAAGAGAAGGAAGGTTAATTAAAAGAAGTCTACTAGAGTACGATGGCAGGTTGACATTGCGATCCCAGTTAAGACCACGAAGAGCAAAAAGCAGAAATTGTTTTTGAATAGATTCAATTCTAATTTGGTGTGACTCATATTGAGGTGACCATATGCATGATCCGTACTCCAAAATAGGACGGACCAAAGAGGTATAGAGAATTTTGGTAGTGTAAGGATCATCGAATTCTTTCGACCATCTTTTGACAAAACCAAGAACGCCTGTGGCTTTAGCGATTATCGTAGAGATATGGGAGTTGAAGGTTAATTTACGATCCATGAGTACACCTAAATCATTCATTTCATCAAGGCGTTCTAATGGAGTGTTGTTCAAGGAATATGTCATCATCTGAGGAGAGGTCCTATAGAACGACATTACCTTGCACTTAGTGGTGTTTAAGTTTAAAAGATTGTGCTGACACCAACACTGAAAATTATTAAGATCAGCTTGCAATCTACTGGACGAAACCATATTGCTATAGCTAAGGCAAAGCTTAACATCGTCAGCATACATGAGCACATGTGAATGATGCAAGACGGAAGGAAGATCATTTATGAAAAGGGTGAACAGCAACGGACCAAGATGACTACCCTGGGGCACCCCCCGAAGTCACATTGATGCATCTGGAAAAGGAAGACCTAAATAAGACCTTTTGTGTTCTACTTGTCAGATACTCACGAATCCAACGGAGTATAGTATTTGGGAAGCCAATTGCGTTTAACTTTAAAGGTTATAACTTAAGGTTAACAGAGTCAAAAGCCTTACTGAAATCTGTATAAATGACATCAGTTTGCTTTGCATCTTCAAATCCTTTAATCGTCATAGATGTGAATTCTAAAGGTTATTGGTTGTAGATCTACGTTTCACGAATCCATGTTGGGCTGGTGAAATTATAGAACTACAAAAATGTTGCAATTGAAAAGTTACAATTTTTCAAAAGCTTTTGGAATAGCGGACAACTTGGAAATACCCCTATAGTTAGAAACATCAGACTTACTACCCTTTTTATGGAGAGGAATTATAAATGATTCCTTCTAAATCAACGCGAAAGCGGAGGTTTCAACGGACAACGAGAATAATTTCTAAATAGGTTTACATAACGACTCAACGCAAAATCTGAGTACACAACCAGGAATTCTATCGGGACCTGGCGAGTACACAGATTTGACTTGCACGCTGAGAAGCGAACTTTCGTCAATTAAAGGATTGAATATGCAATTTGACTTTTTTATCTCATAAGGATACGGAGAGTTTGAGTGGTATTTTGTTAAGGAATAGGTTGTTTAAAAAATCAGCAAACATATCGGCAATATGATATGATAGGCCTGATCACTGTCCGCAGTTTTATTTTCAAAAGTTAAAAAGGATGGGCTTATGCTCGTCTTGCGTTTAGCGTTCAAAAAGTTGTAAAACTGCTTAGGATCACTGTAAAACTGAAGTTTACATCGCCGAAGATAATCGTTGTAGCATTTTGTATTAAGCTTCATGAAATTTGAACGAGCAATAGCATATTTAGAAAAATCTGATGGACGATCTGCCTTTTTATAACTCTTATAATATCTCGACTTAACATTTCTTAAATTGGACAGCTCCCGAGTGAACCAGGGGGGTTTATTAGACCGAACTGATCTACCAGAGAGGAACACAAATTTTAAAAACGGAATCAAGCATATTATAGAAATAATGAATAGCAGAGTCCATGGTTGTACAATTGTACAGATATGACCAATCAAGGTTCCAAATAATATTATTAAGTCTGACAAAGTCAGTCTTACGAAAGCAGCGGCTTCTTGTTACCGGATGAGTATTGTAAGTCGGCGCACAAATAGAAAGGTCAATAGTTACATCCAAGGTTGGATGAAATTTGTCTTCAGGCAAAACGAGAGGTTCAATCCTGGAAACAACGCAGTTGGAGGAGTCCAACACAAATACAAGATCCAGTGATCTATCAATTGAATTGCGTACAGGATTAATTTGAGTAAGGGATAAATCAAACAGACCATCAATAAAGCAATGTGACGAGGAGGGCAACAACACTGAGGACTCATCAGAAAGCGACCAGGAAATATCTGGTAAATTAAAGTCACCGAGAACAATGAGGGTATCTCTATCAGAAAGAAGTGAAGAAACTGCTTGAATTGCTTCCAAGTGATTATTATATGTAATTAAGTCGGAAAGAGGTGGAATGTAAGAGCAAGTAACATAAGTGCAAAAAGATTTAAGTGAAATTTTGACACTAATAAACTCAATTTCATGAGCGGAAGTTAACTGAATAATTTCAGATGGAAAAGCTGAATCGACAGCAATAAGCACACCACCACCATTGCGGATAATCCGATCTTTTCTATAAATTGAAAATTTAGTGGATAAAACCGAAGCGTCAGCAATATCTGGTTTAAGCCACTTCTCTGTAAAAGCAAGAATATGAAAATCAAAGGATAGACTATCTACAAAGAGTCTAGACAGTTTCGATTTAAGTCCTCTAACATTCTGGTAGGCCAGAATAAGGGACAAAGTTATGTTATGATGCTGACGTACCCGAAGAAGGTAGAAGTTTATTATTAGAAGACGGGGTGATAGCAGAGGGCAGTCGAATCGGAGGCCGATTTCTCTTTTTCGTCGTTCACTAATTTATAATAAGATGTTCCGGCCAAAAATCTCTTCTACAAATTTGGTTAAAAGGATTAGGCGGAACACTTACTTTAAATGACGAGATGTCACGGGTATATGAAAACCTGAATTTTTCCACCGCTATGTTTGAGGCCCGAGTTTTTGCCCGGATATGGGCTAAGACATCGTCAGATGTAGTGTTAGGGGTCAAGCCTTGAAACAAATATCTGTTTTTTGGGTGGTATACCGACAAGTGAACTCGACACTCCAGCAGGCACAGCAGCCACAGCACTGGGCGCTGAAGCTACCGCGGCTGACAATGCTTTACGAGCCCCTCTTGTCAATATCTGATTGGGAATATCCTTGGGGCAGGATATTCGCCCGGACAAATCAGAGACTACACCTGATATCTCGGTAACTTGCGTGATTCCATTACCGGGGAAATTCCAATGGAATCCACACAATTGGATGAAATCGGACTTTTAAACGATATCAAGTGCCGTGAATTCGGTGTGTTTGAGTCATTTGTCGTGCTCGGAACAGCGAGAGTAAGAGACACTGGCGGACCGGGGGTACAAATTCTAGGGATGGTCTTCTTTCGCTTCGGGGATTCGTTTAATAGTTTAAAACTATTAAACTGAGTTTCCAGTGATGAAAACTCATCCCGAAGCTTCATAAGACCAGCCGACAGGTTCTTAAATCCCTCACGAGTGCGCCTCATGAATACACGCATCTCCCTCTCGGCATCCCGACACGCTTCACAACTCCATTTGAGGCCCCCACCATTTCCGAGGCTGTCTTTTACCTTGACTGTGTAACCAGCACATTTAAAATGCATAACGTTGTCACACAGCCAACAAAGCAAAAAAATCTTCCCTGGGCTTTGAGAGGGTGAGGGCACTTCTTATTTGAGCAGACCGACATTGTTAGATTATACTCAATTTTATTAATAGTAAATATTAATAACAGAAAAATAAACTAACAGAAGTAAAAAAAAAGATTTATGTAAAAAATAGGGCGTATACGAACCAAAAGTCCCACACAAGGGTTAAGGTGCAGCAGCTGCTTTCAAGACGAAAGAGAAAAAAAGTTAAGAGCAGTGAACGCACAACACAAAACAGATCACAAACGCGAGATTAACTAACGCGAGAATAACGGGCGCTAACACAAGCAAATATAGAAAAGAGAGCAAGAACACGCAAACAACACTGTGTACAGAAGAGATCCCGAGTGCATGCAGGTAAAGCACAAACGAAAAAATCAAAGTTTATGAGACACAACAACAAAGCAAAGAGTTTTGTTGTTGGTTTAATACAAAAAGTAACAATAGCTTTGATTTAATGTTTAGCAACAAATCGACACGAAAGAACAATTAATTGTGATAGATAATTAATTAAAAAAGCTTTTAAGCAATTTTGACAAAATAAAAATTCGCGATATAAGCAGGAAAGAATTAATAGTGAGCGCGCCCAGAAAAACACGACCGGCAAGGTTGAGAGTTCAATCTGAATGAATGCCACAACTAAGTATTTCAAATTGTTTTTTCAAATTGTTTTCAAAGCTAGAACTTGAAGTCATTATTAAGAATCGTTCAATCGTATGATGCAGTCCGAATTCTTTTGTTTTTACAATTTTTCTAACGCTGCCTTTAATTGAATTTCGCACCGATTTAACGAAAAAAATCGTTTAAAAAATGACGCAATTTTTTTTAATGAAATTATTTAATTTTCTGAACAACTATAGAAGAACAAAATATTTTTTTAAAACAAGAAAAAAAATTTCCAAAAATTTTTCACATGAAATACGCAAGAAAAATAGGGTGCCTTTAATTGAATTTCGCAGAGTATAAACGCAACTTCAGTGAAGCGTCCTTAATAGTCTGAGCTACCTTTGGCTAAGCCGAATATGATGTATTCCAATAAAATCAAATGTGAAAATGTGTATACAGCTTCTTGATCAACAGCTCAATGATTTTTCGGAAATTTTTCAAGTTTCTTAAGTTTTTCTTACTATTTTCTGTTCCTTTGATTAGATTTATAAGCTAAAGACAGTTAATATATTTTCTTTCTTAAGATATTTTTTTTTTTTTCGATAAATTCTCATGCACATGTACTTATTTCTATGAGGTATAATGACGGTATTAAAAATTTGAGCTAAATCAGTTTAGAAGTTTTTAAGATTTTGTGACAGCTAAGGTGCGCGCAATAAGTAACTGGGACAAGAACTTATTACATTATATTGTCCACAAAATACAATTTTTCGTTTTCTTCTTTCTTCCTATATTTTGGTTGTAGTATGCTCTACCAATATACAAAGAATTGCAAAAAGTACCGATAGGTTTTTCCGTTAATTTGATTTTAAGAAGCGATTGTAGAGTTTCGCGAACGAAATAAGTAAATGGGACAGATTACTTTGCTTTCATTTGTGGATCAAAAACAACGTGTAGTGTCAAGTTTCAATTTTACATTTTGTGTAACATATCAAAACAAATAAAAAAGGGAAGTGCCAACCAATGTCAACATTTGTAAAAATTCAGAATGAAATTTTTTTAAAAAAAATGTCGAGTTTCACTCGTGATCTGGTCATGTAAATTTGCAAAATTGTAGAGAATGTTCGAAAAAATAAGAAAACAGTTAAAAATTATTAAAAGATCTAGAAAAATATGGATGAAAGCCCCGTTCTGGGCCCCCACCATTGATTGACAACTGGGACAAAAGGCGAATAAAAAATCTTGCGGTTAGAGAAACTATCAGCGCATCTCAAATAAAAAGTTACTTGTCCTTGCCGATATCCACAGGACGTAAACAAAAAATTTTAAAGAGATCGGATAATGTTTCATATGGAAAAAAACTCCTGAAACCTGAGCTTGAGTTTTCCAATATGTATGAATTTTGGGACACTGATTGGAGAAATATAATTTTCAGTGAAGAAAAAAGTTTAATTTTGATGACCCTGATGGATAACGATATTATTTTCGCGATGGGCGAACCCTCAAACAAGTCCACGTGTCCAGGTACTTTCACGGAACGCCTTTAATGATTTGGGCAGCGTTTGGATATAATGGAAAGACTCCGATGTGTTTTATATCACATAAAATGAATGCTAAAAATTATGTGGAACTGTTTTAGACTGTCTTAGTGCCATTTGGAGAAAATTAATTCGGTGATACTTGGACTTTCCAATATAAAGCTCACTAAGGACTATTTCAGGAACTCGATCATTCCAATTTTAGAGTGGTCAGCACGCAGCCCGGACTTAAATCCAATAGAAAATATTTGGGCCATCCTGACTTAACGAGTTTATGCCAACGGAAAGCAGTTAGGAAGTTTAAAAGATTTAAAAAAACTCAAAATTCAAAAATGGGCAAAATTGGACATCGATGCCACTAGAAAAAAAAAACATTTGCTGAGAAAGTGGGTGATAAAACATAAAAAGGTTAAACTTTTTAAACAAAGTAAAGCATTCACAGATTTAAAATTTGAAAATACCAAAACCACTTTATAAAGGCGGTAACATATAGTATACTAAATATAGTTTTATCCCATTCGCAAAAATTGCTTTAATAAAAAAAGTACAGTGAAAACCTTGACCTTACCTTTTCCCCTTTGGGTGTTTTTTACATATATCATGTTATATTAACGATATCTGAAAATTTTGACCACTCTAGCTCGAAAACCGCCTAACCGATTCGAATGAAAATTTCAGAACTTTTGAAGAACATTCAAATCCCGAGCCGGATCGAAGGATTTTCGTTTTTAACAAAATTTCAATTTTTTATGAACGGATAGTTTTTTTCTCAAAAACTCAAAAAAATTTCCAAAACGCCGCCATTTTGTTATTTTTGAAAAAAAATTAAAAGCTTCGATCCGGCCCGGGATTCTTCAATTTTAAAACTAATTCTTTTTGTCCGATGGATTTTGGTTGAATCCTTAAGGACCTATCGTGGTCACCGCAAAGTCCTTTTTTTTAGAAGGGGTCAAAACAAACAGCCATAACTTTGAAAATTTTGAATATTTTGTTTTTAAAAAATATGTATGTGAAATTATGTTCAAACATCAAATATTAATTCTGCGTTATTACTTTTTTGAAAAAATTTGAATTTTTACTACAAAAAAGAATTTTTTGACAATAGTCAATTTTTTACTTCTCTGACTACCCCTAACCCCCTTAATTAAAAGCGGAAATACTAAAAATGTGAATTTAATATTTTTTTGCTTTTACATTTTTTTTAGATTACAGTATGGTAAATTTCATAAAACCTCTATATCTCGGAACTGAAAGAGAATTTGCAAATTTATATGCAAATCCAATTAAAAATGGCCAACACAAAGATTCAAGTAAAAAAGGACATAACTGTTATGAAACAACGTTCTTATGTGTTGCACAAAAAGCTGTCAAAATTTGTTCAGGTAATTTTAAACATCTCAAAGTGGTTCCATTTTTTATTAAACTAAAATTTTTAATTAAAGAACAATTTTTTAATGGTTTTAATAATGGGCTTAAAATTGAAAGCGTTTAAAGGCGGCTAAAGCTCTGTGTAGCATTTACTTCTGTGTATGTCATGTATTTTTTTACGCGGTGTCATACGTTTTCATGATGAATACGCCTTAGATTTGATAGAAGTTCTGAACACAGCTTTGGCTGATACATTGTCATCTTTTTTTCATTAAGGAGCAAAAAGCAGAAAATGCCTTTTTTTCACGAATCCCAGCGGGTGTCGTGTCGTGTCGCGGGAAACAGTTGACAATAAACAGACAAAAAGCGAAAGCTACAACTATTTACGAGCTAAATAGGACATGATAGAAGTTTTTAGAACTGATAAGGAGAGCTCTGGGCTGATCACACGATAAAGTCTATTATAATCAGCCAACAGGACTTGAAAGGGATTATGCAATGCATTATACTTGGGTAAAAGCGGCTCATTGAAGTGAACTGGCTCATTCGTTCTTTTTTTCGAAGTGAGCCTACTCACTCATATGGCTCACTGGCTCACTTGTGAATTTATAAGTTCACTTTGCGATCGCCAGTTGAGGGGAACCATAAGAACTAGTGTGCCAAAATGAGCTATTGTGCCAAACTGAGCTAGTGTGTCAAACTGAACTTGTGAGCCAAACTGAGCTAGTGTGCCAAACTGAGCTAGTGAGCCAAACTGAGCTAGCGTGCCAAACTGAACTAGTGAGCCAAACTGAGCTAGTGAGCCAAACTGAGCTAGTGTGCCAAACTGAACTAGTGAGCCAAACTAAACTAGTGAGACAAAATGAGCTAGTGAGCCAAACTGACCCATATTTAATGAACAAGCTCAGTGGCTCAGTTCAGTGAGCCATTCATTTTGGCTCACTCACTCATGAGCTACCCAAGTAAACAGTGCATAGTTAGTATTACAGTGTGCAAGGGATAAGGGAATATAGTTTCTTGTAGGCCTAGATGGTACAAAAGAGCTACTTGGTGTAATAACTCAGACGAGTCAATATCACCAGTTAGGAGCCTGTGCATAAAGATTACACCACGCATTATTGTACGGTTAGTAAGAGAAGGAAGATTAATTAAAAAGAAGTCTACTAGAGTACGATGGCAGGTTAACATTGCGATCCCAGTTTAGACCACGAAGAGCAAAAAAGCAGAAATGGTTTCTGAACAGATTCAATTCTAATTTGGTCTGACTCATATTGAGGTGACCATATGCAAGTTTCGTACAGAGAAGAATAGAGAATTTTGGTTATGTATGGATCATCGAATTCCTTCAACAATCTCTTAACAAAACCAAGAACGCCTGTGGCTTTAGCGAATTATCGTAGAAATATGGGAGTTGAAGTTTAATTTACGATCCATGAGTACACCTAAATCATTCATTTCATCAAGCCGTTCTAATGAAGTGTTGCTCAAGGAATACATCGTCATCTGAGGAGAGGTCCTATGGAATGACATAACCTTGCACTTAGTGGTAGTTAAGTTTAATAGATTGTGCTAACACCAAAACTGAAAATTAGTAAGATCAGCTTGCAATCTACTGGACGAAACCATATTGCTATAGCTAAGGCAAAGCTTAACATCGTCAGCATACATGAGGACATAGAAATGAAGCAAGACAGAAGTAAGATCATTTATGAAGAGGGTGAACAGCAAGGGACTAAGATGACTACCCTGGGGCACCCCCAAAGTCACATTGATACTTCTAGAAAAGGAAGACTTAAATAAGACCTTTTGGTCTCACGAATCCAACAAAGTAGAATATTTGGGAAGCCAATTGCGTTTAACTTAACGAGTAAAAATTTGTGGTTAACAGAGTCAAAAGCTTTACTGAAATCAGTATATATGACATCAGTTTGCTTTGCATCCTCAAATCCTTAAATCGTCATAGATGTGAATTCTAAAAGGTTATTGGTTGTAGATCTACGTTTCACGAATCCATGTTGGGCTATTATAGAGCTGCAAAAATATTGCAATTGAGAATTTACAATTTTCTCAAAAGCTTTTGAAATAGCAGACAACTTGGAAATACCCCTATAGTTTGAAGCATCAGACTTACTTCCCTTTTTATGGAGAGGAATTATAAATGATTCCTTCTAAATCAACGCGAAAGCGGAGGTTTCAACGGACAACGAGAATAATTTCTAAATAGGTTTACATAACGACTCAACGCAAAATCTGAGTACACAACCAGGAATTCTATCGGGACCTGGCGAGTACACAGATTTGACTTGCACGCTGAGAAGCGAACTTTCGTCAATTAAAGGATTGAATATGCAATTCGACTTTTTTATCTCATAAGGATACGGAGAGTTTGAGTGGTATTTTGTTAAGGAATAGGTTGTTTGAAAAAATCAGCAAAACATATCGGCAATGGCCTGATCACTGTCCGCAGTCTTATTTCCAAAATTTAAAAAGGATGGGCTTATGCTCGTCTTGAGTTTAGCTTTCACAAAGTTATAAAACTGCTTAGGATCACCTTAAAACTGAAGTTTACATCGCCGTATTAAGCTTCATGAAATTTGAACGAGCAATAGCATATTTAGAAAAATCTGATGGGCGATCTGCCTTTTTATAACTCTTATAATATCTCGACTTAACATTTCTTAAATTGGACAGCTCCTCGAGTGAAACACGGGAATTTTTGGTCGAACACAGTCTACCGAGAGGAATACAAACTTTAATAACGGAATCAAGCATATTATCGAAATAGCTTGAATCACTAGAGCAAATGGTTGTACAATTGGTTTTAGATATGACTAATCAAGGTTCCAAATAATATTATTAGAATAGAAATGAAATGTAAAGAGCAAGTAACATAAGTGCAAAAAGATTTAAGGAAAATTTTGACACTAATAAACTCAATTCCATGAGGACTGTGAACCAATTTCAGATGGCAAAGCTGAATCGAGCAATAAACACACCACCACCATTGCAGTTAATCAGATCTTTTCTATAAATTGAAGATTTAGTGAATAAAACCGAAGCATCAGCAATATCTGATTAAAGCCACGTCTCTGTAAAAGCAGAACATGAAAATCAAAGTATAGACTATCTACAAAAGTCTGAACGGTTTGGATTTAAGTCTCTA